>JANAVB010019126.1:0-17711 GCA_029216955.1 Iris pallida | reverse complement strand
TCGGTCACTAGGCAGACATCCTTTATTACGGGAGAGGAAGGATAACCAATAATACCATTACCTAATATACCCTTTTAGGTTGTTATCGAAGGATACAATCCTTCTCTCTTCATCGATAGCGATGCAAAAAATTTGCATCTTCCGTCATATACCGCGAGCATCCACTATCGAGAATCCACTTACTCTTAGTTGAGGAGGAAGGTCCACCTACATCAGAGATGTGACCTTTGGTACCCAGTTCTTGAGGGTCCTGAAAAGTTAGTTTTTGGAAACCATGCATATATCTTTCTATCTACTAATCTTCTAATTCTACATTGTGGTGAAATATGTCCATGTAATCCACAATAAGTACTATAGCATTCCAATTTATGTTAGGAGCATGCATATGATGTCTATGAGTAGAGTGATATGGAGTAGCATGATGATATGTAGAGTTAGCATGGTGATGATGTCTATATGTAGAGTGATGGAGCAGTATGGTGATAATGTCTATAAGGAATAGCATGGTGATGATGTCTATATGGAATAGCATGGTGATGATGTCTATGTGTAGAGTGATGGTGATTTTGTGCAACATACTGATGGTTGTATCTATGTGTAGTATGATGATTATTTCTATGTGCATGTGGTTTGTGCATTATAAAAGTGTGTGTATATGTAAGCATGATTATGAGCTGCAGGTGGATGACGTGTTTGACTAGTATGAGTAGTGTCATGCTTTGTGTGTGTCTCATATGATTGGGTTTGAGGTTGACCAACCTGTTTTCCCAATTTAGTCTCTAATTTCTTGGAGACAGCCTGCAGTTCAGTAACCTTAGCATTCAAACCATGTATCTTAGTAATAGAAATCTTGTGTCAACTCTTTTCTTCTGCAAGCTCCGTGTTGAGTGCTGTGATTTCTTATGTTTGTTGTTCAATGCGTGCTTCGGCATCATGTAAGCTTATTTTAAGCTTAGATACCTCATTTGTGACATCTGTGGATGAAGTGTCCCTAATGTTATCAAGCAGTAAAAAAAGTCTTTGAATTTCGACTTCATGACTTTTGATCTTTTCCTTGGCATCTTTATATTTACCAATGACCTTTTAATGATCATCAAGTAAATCTGTAAAAGCATCACCAAGTTTATCAAAAGTAAAGTCATCAAGAGTTTCGTTTGATACCTTGTCGGACTTGCCATTAGGCACACGTTTGCAGCGTCTTGAGGAGAGTCCTTTTCTTCCTCGGATTCACTAGCTTCGCTTTCATGCCAAATGCTCATGTTGGTATATTTCTTTGAGGAAGTCTTCTTGTATAGTTTCTCATAACGGTTGCTCTTCTTTAAGAATGGACAATCTTTTTGGACATGTCCCGTCTTCTTGCAACCGTAGCAGGTTGGCTCTTCTTCGTCATCTTCTTGTGGTTCCTTCTTTCTTCGGTTGAAGCGAAGGAATTTCTTGAAGTTGCGGACAAGGAGAGCTTGATCATCACCTTCTGAGTTGTCGTCATCCGTCTCTTCGGGGTCAGCCCTTCGTCGGTGAGTTTTGAGTGCAATCTCCTTAGCCTTAGGAGCAGGTTCTTCGAAGTCCTTGAGGTCAAGCTCATGAGTCATCAGCTTTCCCATCAAGGTCTCCATGGACATGGTTGTGAGATCATTTCCTTCTATGATGGCTGTCACCTTAGGGTTCCAAATCTTTGGTAGCCTCCTAAGTAGCTTGCGAATCTTCTCGTGATTTGAGTATTGTTTGTCGAGCGAAGATAGAGGATTGATGATGTCGAGGAATCTTGTGAACATTTGTATGATCGTCTCATTTGGCTTCATCTTGAAAACCTCATATTCTTGAGTGAGATGACTTATCTTTGATTCCTTGACTTGGGTGGTTCCTTCATGCGTCACTTCTAGAAGTCTCCATACTTCGTAAGAAGTGGTGCATGTTGAGACCCTGTTGAACTCATTCCTGTCTATAGCACAGAATAAAGCATTAATAGCTCTCGCGTCTAGACTTGCATGTTTTTTCTCCTCGTCAGAATATTTGTCATATGATTTCTCAACGAGGTCACCATTGACAACTATCCTGGCGGGATTTTTGTAACCATCGGTGACGATGGTCCACAGGTCGAAGTCTACCGACTTGAGATAAAAACTCATCCTAGTTTTGCAATAGGTGTAGTTAGTTCCATCAAATATGGGAGGCCTATGAGTGGACTGTCCTTCACCGTGATTGGAAATCAAGGATTATGTGGTTGCCATGGATCAGCTCTAGGATGTTAGTCCTTGTTGAGAGAACCGAGCTCTGATACCAATTGAAGAACAGATGGCAACTCTAGAGGGGGTGAATAGAGTTTATAGCGATAATAGCCAATTAAAAATTAAACTCTTTCACAAGTAAAACTAATCAGAGTAAATACGGAAATAAATAAGGAGCAAGAAAGCATACGCAAACACAGCCGAATTTTAACCTGGTTTTCCTCGTGGAGGACTAGTCCAGGCCTCAGAACTCTAGCTCAGGATTAAATCTACTATTTGTGAAATAGTAGTTACACCCCATGTCTTTTCTTCAGAAGAGCACGTCAACTTCTTACAAAGATCGCAGTGGCGATGCTTGGAATTTTCTAAGCGACTTCTTGAACTCTTATACAAACTCCTAACTGAAAAAATGCTGAGCACTTGAGGCTTAGGGGGCTTGTGGCTAGTAGATGAAGAAGGGTATGGCTTGTATTAAGCTTTAGAGTGAAGAGAAGAGAAGATTGGATGGATAAAAAATGAAGAATTCATGGCCTATATATAGGATACCAGTAGGCAGAATTCGGCCAGAATTCTGGTAGGAATTTTCAAATATTTGGCCGTTGGACAACTTGCAACCAGCCAACCCCAAAAATTAGGGTGTTGATTTTTAGGGGACAGAGTTCGGCCTGAACTCTGTGTGGAGGCAGAGTTCGGCCCGAACTCTGTCTCCAGAGCACATAATGGGTCTTTGGTCCAATGGGCTTATTTTGATGTATGTGGAGCTTTTGAATTTTGGGTAGGGTATAGGTTAAGTCTCAGATGCTCAGCACAACTCAGCTTACATAAGTCTAGACTCAATAAAATTATAAAAATAGACTCAAAAAAGACTTGTATTTGCAAAACTGAGCTGTCGTGACTTGGGCTGGATGTAGTCTTGAGCTGGATGTAGTCTTCATGTGTCGTATTGAATTATCACAAGTATTATTTAGTCAATTTTATCAATATTTGGTTGACTGTGACTTTGTGTCAACAGTATGATAATTGTTGCTTGATGCATTATAATAAAGATGAATCTAGATTTGAGAGTCTACGAGCTGAGGAGGATTCATACTTAGGGTACACGTACTAAGGTACGACATCTAGGAGGTTGACCATGTGACTACGACATGTGATTCCAAGACCAATATAGGGTTAAACTAAGCAACTTAAATTGGTAGAAGCATTGGGAGGAATAAATCCTGGGATCGTGTAATACTATCCACTTCCGAGATACCAATCGTGGGGTACAGGCTGGCTGCCATAGAAATGATTTAACATCCATAATTAGTGGATAGCTATATCCAACTACTATGTGTTGGGTGTTATATGTTCCACATAGTTGCCTTGCGAAGGACCGGTGTGTATTCTATGTGTTAGGCATTATTATTGGATTGGCTAGCCCTGTTAGGCCTGACACGATCTGACGATTCATATATATATATATATATAGATATATATATATATATATATATATTATATATATTATAATATATATATATATATATATATATATAAAAAAAAAATTATATATATATATATATATTTATTTTTTCATATATATATATATATAATATATATATATATATATATATATTATATATAATATATAATAATATATATTATATATATATATATATATAACACACACACACGATAAGGATTCCTATATATATATATATATTATATATATATATATATATATATATATATATATATATATATATAAAATATATATATATATATATATAGGAATCCTCAGATCGTGTGTGTGTGTGTGTGTATATATATTATATATAATATATATATATATATATATATATATAATATATATATATATGGGAATCCTCAGATCGTGTGTGTGTGTGTATATATATATATATATATATATATATATATATATATATATATATAAATATATATAATATATATATATCCAAGTGAATCATACAAAGCCGTTTGGATGATTGGCCGCTTGTATACTAGCTTACTTATGATATTTTTTTTCTGTGAGTAGCCGAGGAATATGGCACTACTACAAAAATCGTTAACAATGACACTCAATAAATGACACTCATAAAAAAATGTCATTGATGATATTTTTAATGTCAGCCCATTAAATATTCGTCATTGATAACTTAATCGATGACATTAAAAAAAATAATGTCATGAAACGTATACTAAGATGACGATTAAAATAAGGGTCTTAAAAATTTTTATGGATTTCATCTTTTGTGTATGAAAGAAAAGATGTGGGACTAACAATGACACAATAATTAGGAGCCATCTTTAGTTTAAACAATGATAGAGACATGTTGTGTGTCATAAAATATTGATTAAAATTTGATACAATTTGATTGAATTCAAATTGGCCGAAAGAAGTATATGCTAGTATTGATTGCACGGTTGGTTGGAGAGTGGACAATAATAGGAATAGAGTTAGGATTAGTTCTTCAAAATATAAATCTGAGTAGAATATTTTGATTTTTTTTCCTTAGGTTTAGCTCTAACGACCAAAAAATGTGAAATTCCAAGTGAAAAAATATTAAAGTTATCATTTTATTAATAAAAATAATACAATATATATTAAAGAGCCAAAATTAAATAATTGATATATTTAAGTATAATTTAGTTTAGTTAAAATTTTATCTATTTTTAGTTGGCCACAATCCATTTGCATATCACTACACCAAAATAATGATTTGCTAACATACTAGTTTCTCAATTACTAACGTTTTTTTCTACCGTTAGGCGTTAATAATTACCAACCATGAAAAAGCGTTATGAACTCATAAAGCAGTTAGTATAAGAATAAAATAGATTTTTAATATAAAATTAATAAAAGAATAGATTTTAATAAAAGTAGATTTAAATAAAAATAGATTTTAATAAAATTAATACGTAAGACATATTTTTATTTGTACCACTTAAACTGTTAGGGAATTAAATAAAAAAATCGGCATGTGCCTTTCATGTGAGAAGAAAAGGGCTATTTAGATATACACTTTTGCAAATCATCCTCCTATCTCGAGCCCTAACCCCGAGCACTTCGTTCCCCTCTCCTCTCTCTCTCTCTTCTTCTTCTTCCAAACGAAGGCGACAGACGACCCGACTCCATTGGATGCTCACATCAGGAGCCCACATGCTAGCAGGCAGCCCGTTGCTTTCCCTCTCTTTCTCTACTAGCAAGGTGGCGGCTAGGGCTAGCCTCCCATGACTAATGTTGGATCTCGCGATGAGGACCATCAGAGGGCCGCTGGAGCTCTGCCAATGAGGAATGTTTGCTGGTTCTTCAAGGTACAATCCTCAATCTCAATACTAAATTCGATCAAATGTTAGAAGAAACCTCCATGACTAATAGATTGTTGGAGGAACTATTGAGAACTAGAGGAGTAGGTAAATCTCTGTCACCTACGAACACATGGCTCCATCTCCACTCCCACCTCCACCACCATTGCAAACCCCTAACATGGCCCAATACGCCCCTACAGTACCCCCTTCCATCTCTGAACTTCATCATTTACAACAATTTGCGGTTGGCTCCTTGGAGTTCCAAACCCTATGTTTCCTGGTGATCCAAATCCATACAACCCACAGATTCCTGTCAATATGAGAACAAACCCACTACTAATTCCCCAGTTTGACAAGACCCAATGGCAATCGGGCTTCAAGAAGCATACATGAGTTTCCAAGATGCACAAGCCGTCGCTGTTAGGAATGTTTCTATTTCCTATTCTATGGTTAATCAAAACCCTAGCCCAATAATCATACCAAATGTTCTTGGCACGAGTCCCCAATGCCAAGCTATGTCCAGGATCAAGGATACCATCCTATCCAGAATCAGGGATACAATCATGTAAAAAATCAGGTATACAATCTAACACCTATCCTGGCCTGACACAAGGGCCTACACAGGAGTTTGGGATAATTTTCCCTAATGACCGCATCATATGGAAATCTTACCCACCCATCAATACTTATCTAGTTTTAAGACCAGAATATGTACATTTATATGCTTGCACAGTTTCCTCTAGGATCTGCATAAGTTGTGGGGTTAACGCATACACCCTAATTTCTGTACCAATGGGTATTCCAACCACATCAAACCTGCACAGTTTGGAAACCACTCAATTCTGCACAATTTGAAGTATCAACACACCCAACCTCAGTGACTGCACCATGGGAATTCCAAATCACTCAACTCTTGTGCATCTTGGAATAGCAGTACACACTAATATTCAATTTGATGTGCACTACTAGTATCTCAAAGGCTCGCACACTTGGGAGCAAGGACTCCAAGTGCAGTAGGAAACAAGGCTATCAGACTGATGTAGCCAAAGTTTCTGCAAATAGCAAGAAGGAACTTGCTATAACCTACATGTGTGGCCACTTGTGCTTGACTTGAGGGAAAGGAACCTGGTATGATCTGCAACACAATTTGGCTAAGGTTCAAGCCGATGCAAGGACTGAGCATTATGAAGCTGAATTGGAGACCAATGATTTCCCAAAAATTATCAATGGAAGGTTACTCACAAAGAGACCATTGGGCTAGGGCGGTGGGCTGCAACTTGCAAATGCGAGTATGTGCGCTGTGCCAGCAAGCACAGTCCAATCGGGGGTGCATACAGCATCGCAGCCGGTCTGGTCGCCTCGGTTGCCGCCATCCGCGACCAGCCAGTCCCATCGGAGGCCGTCCGGCACCGCGACCCGCAACCGGTCTTGTCGCCAGCGTGAGCGGCCAGTTCCTAATCCTATCTTTCTTTATAGGGTGCAGAATTTATTAAAAGCTATTTATACATCAAACTGAATGGGATTCTTGATTCAGTTGTTCTTGTTCTCGTTCTAGATTGGGCAAGGCAGTGAAGGCACTTACAGTATTGTTTACAAGGCGAGGGACACTTTAACAGGCAAAATTGTAGCTCTAACGAAGGTCTGTTTCGATAATTTGTAGCCAGAAAGTATGAAATTCCTAGATTCCTAATCCTATTTGCTTAATTGCTTGATCTATTTTTTTCCATTGTTATTCAGGGGACTTTAAAGTTGGCCAAGTGCAGCCTGGGGCGGATACAGATTTATTGTGCTGCAGAATACAGATATATGAAATTGGTAATTGATTCTTGGTGAAATAATTAATGTTAATTGTTAAGTGTTTGATTCTAGTTGCTGGATAATTGATAGACAATGAAATGATTAATGCTATTGTTTGATTCTAGTTGCTCGACACGGTACTCTCTCTGTTTGTGAAAATGTCCTTAGGAGAAGAGGAAATTTTCTCTTACTGTTGGGGTCTGCAACAAAGAAAAACCTTTTTTTTTGTAAAAGTAGTCTTCCTTTGCTACATTATTTGTACATCAACAAATCATTGTAGAGTTATTAGTTTGTGTGTCTGTGTGTGGACAGAAATGTTACGTCTCATAAACTATTTCAACAACCCACAATATTCTTGGTCTCTCACTTCAAATTTTGTTTTCTTTATTCCTTGTATTAGGATTATTATCTCCATAATGTTGCATAGTTGTTTGCAGGAAATAGATGCACATACAATGCCCATAAGGAAAATTTTGTTGCATAGTTGTTTGTAGGAAATATCAGGTGAAGGATATTGTGGTGAAGGTTATTGGCTTCTGTATGGGCATTTAGATTTAGGACTAACAGGAACAAAGCTCAGTTGTGGTGAAAGAGATTGTGGAGCTTGCACAGTGATGGTTTCTAACTACGATCAATATACAAAAGAATCGACGTGAGTCTCTATACTTAACAAGCTGAATTCTAGATTTGGATCAATTTAGCTATCTAAAGACCTATTACTTGGTTTAGTGTTAGTTTGTGCAAGTGCACAAGTATTCTCTTCAAGCCAAAATTGGTAAGTCAACGACTACCTATTAATTCCTTGGTTTCTATAATATCATCAAGAAACCATTCATTCTCTCTTATACTATATATATATATAGGTAAAAAAATATAGGTCTTCATGGCCTCGAAATATATTTAGAACTTAATTTGAGTTCTTTAAATTAAAATAAAATGTTGGAACTGCAGAAATCCCAGTTATAGTAGAAAAGATAGTTGAAATATGTTTGCTAAGAAACTAAATTCTGATTTTGGCAGTATGTTGTTGATTAATACCATAAGGTACTTTTTAGTCTACTTAGCACTCTAGTAACCTGATCTTGTATCTGTAAAGAACTTGAGAATATGTTGAGACATTGATTTTTGTGATGATATCATTGAAAATGTTACCATATGAACCTCATCTATCACAGAACTTCAATTTTAGACTAATTCACATTTCTAAGAAACTTCTGTTGTTATTAGGAAATCTAGACTATCATATGATAATCTAGACTATCATATGATGAGAAGAGATTAGACGGTTCCTAGTTATCTGCATCACGATTCTGTCTCATGCTTGTGAGTTACAATTTCTACCCGTCCTGGGTGTCTTTAGTTATAATTTTGTTACAAAATTTTTTTACAGGAAAACAAAATTGCTTTGTAAAATTCACTTGATATCTCCTCTTATGTTGCATAGTTGTTTGCAGGAAATAGATTCACAAACGTTCTCCAAACTGAAGACTTTACAAATAGATGAGAAGGCAAGAGTTGCTATCCTCATTGGCATGTTTGAAAGTTTGAGCAGGTTAACAAACGTTCTTTAGAAAATAAAAGGCTTTAGTTAATTTTGGTCTTAGCTAATTCTTTATGTACCGACAGGTTGGTATAAACCTACTTAATGTAGATGTGATGGGACATACATGTGATATTGAAGCTACATTTATAGCTTTCAAGGCTGCTGATGCAGTCGTGAAGGTAATATTTGTACCTCGAACCTTTAGTGTATTCAATACATCAACACTTTATTTTATCATGTGATTTCTTAGGTTCATCTAGTTTAATCCAATACAACATTGCATTTATGAGCTCAGTTAGTTTGTAATTCCTCCTTGATTCTATATAGTTTTGGAGTACGTCAACAATTTTTAAGATATGGCTTGCTCAAAGGGAGATAGGTTGAAAAAGTCTAACATGAAAGTGTGTGACGGTAAGTTTTTATTTAGGTTTCTTTAGCAGAAAATGTGGTAAGTTGGCTGTTGAGATTGTTCTATATATTAATATAATATTGCTTTTATTGGTATAAAATGATAAACTAGTTGATTTTATGTTTATTTTTGTAGTTTGCTGGGAGAAAAGATTACTCTATCAGAGAAATTGATGAAATGAGGCGAGAGCTGGCAAAATTTATTCCGGATATTGTTAACGAAGACCGTATGTAAAAAAATGACGCATTAGAAAATTTTGAAAGTATTGTAAATTTATATTGTGAACGTTTGGGACTGAAATAATATTGTATAGTTCAATGTCGGCATTTTGAATAATTATGAAATAAAAAAATTATTGGGTGTTAAGTGTTTATTTTTCCTATATGGGATATTGTACACAAAATACAAATTATGGAATAAGGGTGAAAAAATTTAAGCTATAAAAATAACAGAATTTAATGACGAATAAAAGTCATCTTTTGTAAATAAGGATTACGCATAAAAGTCATCTTTTACAAATAAAGATGACGTGTATTGAGCTGTCATTGATTTCTTATGATAAATGTAATTTTAAAAAAAATAAAGATGACGTATAGAAGTCATCTTTTGTACATAAAAATGATGCATCAAAGTCATCTTTTGCAAACAAAAAGATGATGCATAGAAGTCATCTTTTGTAAATAAAGAAGACGTATAAAAGTCAATCTTTTATAAATAAAAATAACGTGTGTTTAGTTGTCATTGATTTTTCATGATAAAAGTCATCTAAAATAAATAAAGATAACACACAGAAGTCATCTTTTCCAAATAAAGATGACACATAAAAGTCATCTTTTATAAATAAAGATGACGTGCGTTGAGCTGTCATTGATTTCTAATGATAAAGATGACCCCTTCATAGATGACGGTCAAACAAATGTCATCAATTAACATATTTTACCGTCATTGTTATCTATTTTTGTAGTAGTGTGGACTGTCGTGGTACGTAGCCCAACCCATGTCTTTGTTTGGTTGTTGGGTTGAGCTATTGTGCTACGACAAGCTATGGACCAAAGTTGTGAGCATAAGCCATCAACCTGACCATGGTTATAGGATATATCCTATCTCGATGCGGTTCGGCACCCCTTGTCCTTGTTTTGTTGTAGGGGTGTCGCATTGTCTCGTTGGTATGGTATAGCCTAAAAGCTTCGGCCATGACTTATTTATTACTTGGGTTTTGTGTCATTCATATGTGCTTCCTTGTGGTACTTACTATTCAGGGCTGACCCAGCTAGTTTTGTTTGGCCAGATCTTGTAGCAGAGCTTGAGGATCTGGCTTTCTTTTCCGATAATGGTGCATACTAGGAGCATGGCTATCGAAGGACTTGATTGGGTTTCTTCTCCTCCACTATGATACCTTCAATTTTATACTTGACGTTTAGCCAACGGGACTTGTTTAGCCGGTTGTTTTGGACATTTAGTCTTTTTTACATAATTATAATTAATCAGAATGTAGCTGACTATGGTAATGTATAACTGACTCTCTACACTAGTTGGTACTTTGTAAGGCTAGTCTTATGATCATTTTGATGAAGCGTCAGGGACGCCTTACTGCTTTATCTTACATGCTCATTAATTGTTGATTCTTGTTTGATTAATTATGACATAGATGTTCTATGTGACCTTCGGAGACTTGACTGTAACATGCACCCCAAGTCTAGTGACAGAAATTATTATTGTATGATATTTTTGTACCTTATATGGGGCAGCTGGCCACATCCGTCTCCGTATCCCGGTACTGGGGCATGACATATTTCTTTTCTATGTTTCGATGCAAAAAAAAAGTATGAGAAAAGAAAATTATTCTCATAGGAAAGAAAAATATAGGGGAAAATGGTTCCATCCATCCAACCAAGGACTCATTTTCCCACTCTAGGGAATTCATTTTTTCTTTTAATTTCTATGTCCTCTTCAAACATCAAAAAAAATGGACGAAAATTACAATTTTCTAAGGAAAGAAAAAAAAACAAGGAATTGATTTTCTTTCCTTCCCTTTCCGCAAACCAAACGAGGCCATCATGTTTAATCAAACACAAAGTTTCCTCTCTAGTCTCTCATGTTAACTTCCATCATACCCTTCACATAATATTTGCATATCTACATTGTTACTATAATATAACACAATGAGTCCAATTAGTATAGTTTTTGTTGAAAGATTTGATTTAATATATTTCACCATCCAACTTTTGTCATTAGAAGAAATATATTTATGTGCTTTGTACATATTTCAACCTCCTTTAATTACTATTTTTGTACTTGGAAAAGGTAAAAGGAATCGTAATAGTGAACTATATTTTCTTAAAATAAATCCTATACGTAAGTACCTAGGTGCCCTTATTAAATTTACTGAACAATTTTAATTAGTGAAGTCAGGCAAGGGCATATTTAGAAGAAAAAATTTGCGTTGAAGCCAACTTTACTTATTACATAGTAGTATAGATATAGATTTGGTGTGGGTATTGTTGGTAATAAAAACAAAAACTACTTTCCATGATGAGCGTCCGCAACGAACCAACCCACAAGCAAACAAGGTGGTTGACTTGTGCAAAAAAAATTATACAATTCAAAAGACAAAATAATTAAGTGGAAAACCCTAACCAGTAAAAAAAACATTAGGAAGGTAAGATCACTATTAAATAAGGTTACAAGACTTTACAAGATTGCTACAACTTTGTAACCCCAACTACTAGAGAAAGTATACAAAGAGAACACAAAAATTTCCTAGAGATAACACCTAAGGAGATATGAGAAACCCAATTTCTTTCTCCTTCAATCTCTCTATTTCTTCTCTCATTCTTTCTCTCAACCTATTAGTGGCTGCACAACACCTTCCTTGAACACAATTAATTTATCAATACAAGGAACTTTAGGCCCAATTACATACGTTTCCATATTTTGAATTTATTGACTCGGTGGACTAGGACATTATTCCAATCATATATTATTAGGATTCCTAATACGAGTCAATCCTAACAGGCATGAACTATATGTTCGTACGGACCATACCAAGTCATATAGTTTGAAATAATTGTGTTTATTTATTAAACATAATGCTTAATCGAATACAATATATTCCTCTCTAGTCTCTCTTTTTCAAATTAGGTCCTACTTTTCACAAAGGTTATGTATATCTAGTTAAATTGTTAAAGTGCAATATACCATCTACTCAAATTCGTATAGTTCTTGTTAAAAGATATACTTTAATGTATTTTAATCTGTTTTGATTTATGCATTACTGTAGTGTGTACCATAGCTTCAAATTTCAACTTGCCTTATTTATCCCAAGCTTGCTACAAGTTGTTTTAGAAATCTTTTCTTGACACAATGTTTCTAAATCCATACTTGCTTATCTTTACGTACTAGAATATGTTGTTTAACCTCAAGTTGTAACCCATATTTGATTTTGGCTTAACTTTTGAAGCAAAGGTGGAACCATAAATTTAAACCGAGGTGGGCTGGGTGTAGATAGACTCATATGAAAAAAAAAAAAATGGAAGAACATATTTTTTTGGTGGGCTGGAGCCTACCCCAATCCCTAAACCAATTCTAACTCTATTACGAAGTTTCATTATGCTAAGCCTATTAAGCTACGTTATGGTATTCGCTCCACCTTCTATTAGTATGCTATAGCAGATAGAACCACAAAATGGTTTAGGTGTGCCATATATAGACGATGTTTGATATCCAACAATGATGTTCGATATCTAATGATATAAAAATATTGTACTAGGTAATGGTCCAATACATATATCATACTTATAATAAAGAATTTACAAGCATATTGCAAATTGTTGAAAAAATCACTTAAGATATAACATCTTAATTTTAAAATTAAATGTGTACAATAAATATCAGGATAGTTTAATGGCTAAAACATCATACCCATATGCTATGTGATATATCATAAATTATTTTCTTCCATATTACTTCTGCTTGATTATGTTTGTCTTTAATATATTATTTTCCTTTTTTATTGGTAGGTTCAGGAGTTGTCAACTTTATTATAACATCCACTGCTATTTAATCTTTATGAAAGTCAAAATTTATTTTTGTAAAGATGCTCCTAATCTTGTTAGTGCGATAGTCATTAGTACATAGTCTATTGCTAGCCCCTTATTGGATATAGTTGTACAAGGAAGTTTCTCCTTTATAGTTGTACTTAAACCACATCATAGAAGTATAACAATGTAGTTTTCCCAATGGTACCCGAGAACGTTCGTCTTGGACATAATCTATAAAATCCACCATACTAAATTTCATTCTTGTTCCAAAATTCTAGTAATTCTTATCTTACACATCTTTGTCTTTCCCAACCCTAACCCTATCTAAAACTCTGAGTCCATCATCTTTAATTTCTGAATCCCTAGCCCATTATCACCCTTAACCTAAACCCTATCATGATCTTCCTCTCTCGTCCTCATTAGTAAAGACTAAACACCCTATCGTATCCTCTTAATATCCCAAATCCTAACCTAACCTTCTCTAGAAACCTTTATCACCATCCTCTCAAAAGCCACTACAAATACTAGGCTACACTACAAACCTTGATCAAATTCCTTGTGATTCTTCTCTAATCTTCTTTTATGATTTAATTCTTAATTATCTTAAATTTTACTAAAACCAACTCACAATGCAATTTCCCCCAAATCCTAGGACTTCTAGCTCCAATTGGAATCTATAGTCAAAGGAGGCTACAAGGAACTAGATACTATAACTACGTCCGACTATGTACATATCACAAAAAGTATCGCTATGCAACATATATAGCTAAAGGTTGTTATTATTGTAGTATTAGCTAAAAACAAATATCGGGCTTATGTTACCTACAGTATTTGGAAATGATTTTAAAACATTTATTCCAAAAAGTTATGTTGAATAACTTAAATGTAGAAAATATTAAACCAGTATTGGTATTTATGTGGATTTCAAATCAAATGAGATCATTAAGTGTGCACTTACTACCACGTATATATAATCCCATGTAAAGTTTTTCATCCAAACTTAAAATTTTCATATTCATATAATTTGGTGTGTACTCAATTATTGTTAAGGGCATGTTTGTAAAACCAAAAAATAAGATGGTGCAAAATAGAAAGCATAAATATTTAGACAATATTACTAGATAAATGCTTTAAATATGCAATATTTTATATTTAAACATAACAACAGTTAAAAATGCATGTGAGTTTGCTTACACTTAATTATTAAAAGGAGATCTGCAAAATATAATTATAAGAGTACATAAAACTCAAAGAATAAACACTACCAAAATATTGCTTATTAGTGATGCACTATCGACGACGACTGCGAACTGTCGCCAATTAGCAACCGGACAACCAATGGCAGATATCTCAAATATTAGATGTAAGGACATCGCCAATTCATTGACATGCATCACTAAATTACACAATTAACCGTGGGAACACTATTTGACGATCTAGCGATGCCTATGTTGTTGCTTATTTTCTACGTACGATGGCTTTTAATGTCGCCTAGCCATCGCCCAGTTCTGTGCCATACTTTAATAAAATCAGAACAACTGATCTTCTTTCTCTATCTTCTCATATTGTAAACATACTGATTTTTGGTAATTTAATTTTATTTAATATGATTTTTTTATTTATTAAAGTATATTTTATATTTAAATTTTGATTATACATACACTTTGTCGTAGAATTGATTTTTGAAGCTAGCATTAGCCAATTTCTCAAAACAAGTTCCATATTTGTGTTCTAGAAGAGTCCACCTTCATTTTGGTATATCATTTCCCCCTCAAACACGTTCTCTTATACTATATTTTTCATGTAATTTTCGGGTCAAAATGGTATTTTTGCCTTCGCCGTAAATTTGATGTATTTTCCCATTCCAATTTGATACCCAATCCGCACCCAAACTATTCGATTAAATATATGGTTTTGACCTATTCTGAGCCTACTACACACATTCCAATGATGTTCCACTGCTATTTAAATTTAAATTGCACACAAGACCCATTTACTAGACATTCAGAGCCTATTTCGACTCGAAAATCCTACCGGTCCAAACCTAGTCCAACAAGCTTTAGTGGAGTCTATTCTAGGTTGCCATAACCTAAGATTTTAGACTATATTTATTCAATATTTTTCCATCTATGAGTGGTCAAACTCATTAGATTTAATTCCAAAGATTGGTTTCCGTATTAGGAAACATAATAAATCTTTTAAGATTCACCTAAACATATCTTGAAAGTTGGACCGCCAAACCTTACCCAAACCTTTACCTACCAAACCCTAACATATATAAGCCTCAAAATTTATATTTTAACACTAATAATCAGCCACCCCCTCTCCTCTCCCTTGCAAAACCTAAAACCCCTCCCAGCCAATTCAACCGCAACACCTTGTGGCATACTAGTAGTTTCGATCCCTTCCCGACCTCCTGTAAATCTCCACAAGGGTTCGTTGAAAATATAACATGACCCTCTACCATTGTATCAACCCTCCACATGTTCACTACCCTTTCTATTGTCCCCAAATAGCCCTACAAGTCAGCCAATTCTAGCAGCACAATTCTGTGTGAACTAGCAGGTTGCTAATCTTCATCGATATGTTTCATCTACTTTCCAGTGTTTGTTTTTCACAAAACCAAAACTACCATGAAGCCCTACGTGTCTATTTTTATTTCCAATTGGCCACCCGCGTGGTTCCGCATGGTTCGTCCGGGGCATCCGTTTTGTTACAGGGTGTCCAGACTGAACCAATTCTTTTGTGGGCTAATTTTTGGCTACTTGCCGAGCACTTCAACCCTTAAATAGTTTTGGTAGTACACTAGACATCCTATTATTTTTGTCCCATATACTTTTGTGCCACATTGTGGAGATTTTTATATTTTAACAAAATCTGTACCCATCATATTATTGTTGGATCACCGAAAAAACTAGAATTTATGTTTATTTTTCGACTCAGAACCCTAAGAAACTAATCTAAAATAATTGTTGTTATAAAATCTATATTCTAATATATTTTATAGAATTTTTTAGATCTATTATTTGTTTAAAAATATTTTTTTGGGTATAAACTATTACACAAGTTTGTTATTATTGACGTCGGATCAATATGAGACTTGTATACCAATTTTCTACTAAATTGATAAAATTATTATAAATTATTCATAAATATTTTTCCATAAATAAAAACATAATTTTATGATATATAAAAATAATACTTTATTTGTTAGATGTAAAGTTATATATTTTAGAATGAGTCAGGTAGTTAATGTGACTAGTTTAGTATATAAATATTATTGGTCTATATATGGTAAGTCCATATTGGTATGTCATAGATGTACCATCGATTGGTGGATGTATATTCTAGGAGAACGTGACGGAGTGATGGAGGACTTTGGAGTTGGACTATAGTACGCACATTTGTAGGAGACATGCAAGCATACCTTATAGAATTATATAGTATTTACATGTTTTCTTTTTCCTCTTATTGTTTATTTTTTTCTTATGGTTACATGTTTCCTGTGATTCATATTTGTTTATTATCTACTGCTTACCATGTTTCTTGTTTTACGTGCATATATATAATTTTTGATATATTCTTTATTATCTGTTATTTTGGTCTTCGTGTTCACATGTGCCTCATGATAGAGTTGCCTACTCCTACGCCACTATTTCCATGACATGACATGACATGACTTGACTTGAATATGACTTGATTTGAGATATTCTATAGGTTGTGAGTACTTTCATTGACTACAATATATAGGATTGACTTGACCTTGATAATAGAATTGGCTACTTGACCATCTCGATTGGGAGTGCTTGCATTGACTACAATTAAGATACTATAGATTGGGAGTGCTTCCCTTGACTACAGTCTATAAGTTTTACCTGATTTATTATTAGGCATGTCTAGTATGGCATGCCACTGTCTTAGTTTCCATGTGACTTAGTTCCTTGTGTCTTAGTTCCTTATGTCTTAGTTTCCTTGTGTTGTTGCCTCTATGTGTCTTAGTTAATTCTTTCATGACCATTTCTTATTTTCTCTAAACATCTTACCATTATATTTTGGCATGTTATTATATATCTTGCTATGTCCCCTAAGGACCTAGTGATCCCTCTAGATTTTGTTGAGCTGCTAGCATAGAAGGGTAGTTGGGTGTTGTTTCTTCCGAATATCAAATATATTTAGTGGATACTGTCATCATATTCTTCCTTATTTTATATTTGTGTCCTAAATTGACTCTGCTGCTATTAGAGACTAGTATTTTACAAGCTTCATCTATCTTAAGCTTGTTCATGATATATGTGTTATTAGGGATCCATCCTAATACATTTATCTATTCTAGAATCAATGTATTATGGTTTGATCAACTATTGTGCACTTGGTTCACTATTCATGTTACT
>JANAVB010019125.1:0-30628 GCA_029216955.1 Iris pallida | reverse complement strand
CATATACGAACACTGCCTAAAAAAACTAGACTGAACTGGACTCCATCCATCATCACGGCCAAGCAATGAGTACGACTTGATACATTAGCTAACTAGGGTTGTCACAATCATAATTACTAATAAGATGCAATGAGATACTCCCACAGTCACAAGCCCTATAGACTATCCAGGTTATCCAGGCGAGGTTATAAGAGATTTCAAGAATTAAGAAAATTATTAAGTG
The DNA here is from genome assembly GCA_029216955.1 of Iris pallida. Lineage (NCBI taxonomy): Eukaryota > Viridiplantae > Streptophyta > Magnoliopsida > Asparagales > Iridaceae > Iris > Iris pallida. The sequence goes on along the minus strand of JANAVB010019125.1, from coordinate 30,405 downwards.
ACTTTAGTACTATGAATTCGTGAAGTGCAACACATGACAGTGTGCTGGAAATGTGCCCTACTCGACGGCCGGCTATAAGTCCACTGGTTTGGCCAGGATAACGGGATCGCCTGTAACTGGAAAATCTCTCTATATGAACTACTTGATCAATCTAGTCGTTTAACCTAGTCAGATTCATTATGAATTCCTGACCGTGGTAATCAAGAATCCATGTCTAGACATGATGCAAGACGAGACAGGTAGCTTGTGCAATCAAAATAAAGAAAATCAACCACGGTGTCTAGACAAGAGTTATACTTAACAAGTTAGGATTCGCTGTCGCAACAATAATCAAGATTTTGTATGTCATGTCGGGTTTACTTGTCATGTTAAGAGTACTGGTTAAGAGTGTGCCTCGACGGGCCACTATCATGTAAAAAGAAAAGACATGTACAAGAGTGCACCACGACGGGTCACTATCTAGTAAGCAAGGAAGACATGTAACATGAATGCGTCACGACGGGCCACTATCTAGAAGCAAGAAGATATGTAACATGGGTGCGCCACGACGGGCCACTATCTAGATTATCAAGATGAGATCATGTTGTCATGTTCGAGTTAAAGTACAATATTAACAAGTTATCAAGTTGGGTCGTCGCATTTTAGGTCAAATATAGAAAACATACAAAGAAGATAAAAAAAACTGTAATTGAAATTATCAATTGCAGATAAACTTCAATTATAGTAAAACAAGAAGATTCTTGAAGCCAAGACAAAGATCTACAACTTTCATATTTTGAGTTTTTCAAGATTTTAGCTACAAAACAGCTTAAACAAGAAAAACAACCATTCAAGGCAATCTGCGCATGAGCAAAATTGCCCATGGCGCGCGGAGCGCGCATGCACGGTGCACGACTGCGCACTGCACGCAAAACGCACTACGTGCGTGGGCAAAACTGCCCACGGCGCAAGGTGCGCACAAGCAAGGCGCGCGGGCGCGCGGCAGAAAATCACACGGTGCAAGAGCGCAAGAAGCGCTACGCGCGCGGGCAAAATGCCCACGATGCAAGGTGCGTGCAAGCACGATGCGCGGGCGCGTGGCAGAAAATCGCACGGGCGCGCGACGCGCAAGATGCGCTGCACGAGCATAAATGCCTACGGCGCAAGGTGCGCACAAGCACGATGCTCGGGCGCAAGGCAGAAAATCGCGCGGCGCGCGGTGTGCAAGATGTGCTGCGCGCGCAGGCAAAAATGCCTACGGCGCAAGGTGCGCGCAAAGCGAAAACGCTGCACACGGCACTGTTCATCGTCCCGATAGCACTAAAAGGTATGGGGAACCCACACATGACTAACTCAAAATAAATAGAAATCAAGTGGTTCAAAAGCCAAAATTGGGTAGAATGAAATTCCCCAACATGGAACCATTAGTTTTCAAAAATAACAAAGTTTAAGAGATCAAATCTAAGAAAAACAAAAAAAGTTACAAACTTAGATCGACAAAAATGTAACCATTAAAACCGAAAACTCCAAGTTCTAAAGAGGCTTAAAATCATGCAAGGAAGAGAATAGAACAAACAAAATGACAAAATAATAATGTTCAAGATTTGGCAAGATGTACTTGCCTAGGGTTGGGGGAGGAGTAAATGAAGAAGAAGATGAAGAATAAATGAAGTAATGAGAGAGAGAGAGAGAGAGAGAGAGAGAGAGAAATTGGTTTATATACCACCCCTCTCATCTAAAACCAACCCAAACCAAGCCATGCCAAGTTGAACCAAACCAAATTAAACCAAGTCAAGATTAAACCAAGGCAAGGCTAAGAAATACAAGTGAAAATACGGATCACCGGACAAATGTCAGAATTTCGAACACGTATACTGAAAATACGTATAACAAAAAACGGAGTGACAGGCATGCCGTCGGTATACACTGGTATACTCACGGTATGCCGGTCAAGGAGAAAATCTATAAGTTGAAAAAAATTTAAAGCGTTCCGAAAATCAAGAAATATGAAATACAGTACAAAAATACGTATCCGTAATAAATACCGATACAGTGAGACGAGTCTCACAACTCTCCCATCCTTAGAAAAATTCAGTCCTCGAAATTTTCTAAAGCTTGGCGAGCATGATAACCAAAATAAAAGCCCAAGAAAATACAACTATCACAATAAAACAAAGCATGACATATAAGTAAATGAAGGCAACAGTAATATAAATAAATGCGTAAGCAATAAATGAAGGCAATAGTAATATAAATAAATGCGTAAGCAGTAACACAAGCACAATCAAGAAGGACTGGAGGCATATGAATAAATATGTCTCCTGAGTCAGTTGAGTAGGGACCCGCTCTCGCTGGTCTACGCTGACTCCCAAAATAGATAGGGGTCAAGTCTCAAAGTAAGTCGGTACCAATGACTTAGTCTAAGACATGACTCTACCTAGGATGTATCTTCGTAGTCGAGACATGTGATAGATATCATGTATCTCAAGATATGAAGACAGAAGAGTGGGACGAGAAGCTCTCATTCACTCACCGAATAAGTCAAGCCGACCGTTGTACCCCTGATATTGGTGGATACAAGGCTGCCAACAAGAACCCAAGATAAACTGCCACTACCTGGCCTGCTACTGAAAGATAAATCAAAAGGGCATAACTGAAAGAAGACCATAAGGATGGTACCTGAGACTCCCTAGGTACTACCCTCATGCCGATACTAGAGCTGCCCTTGAGACTGCGCATACAACCGTGCTCTGTGCTGCCTGACCCTCTGAGCTCTCGATGGCGGAGGATACTATGCCAATGGCTGAACATCTAGTATTGGCCCTAACTGCTCATCCACTGCTGGGGGTGATGACTGATGCGACTGAAAGGACTGAGGTGATACATCTGGTATAGCTAGTCATCCTCGAGATGTTGGATAGGGGCAAGTGCTAACTGAATGGTCCTCCGCTCCACAATGAAAACATCGCCTATTGGCCGCCCGACAAACTGATCTAAGATGCCCTATCTTGCCACAATAGGTACATGCTTCTTGTTCTGAATGATACTGCTGGTCTCTCTGCCTCGGAGCCTGGCCTACGTATACTGCTGAGGCCTCTCCTGCTGGAATGCATGGGACTGTGTTGATGAAGGCCTCTGAGCTCGCTTCCGTAGAACTGGTGTTGGTACCTCGAACTGGGTAACTGTAGGCTGGAAGGACGAATATCCAGCTGAACTCCTCCAGGGACAAATCCCTATCATGTGGTCTGGTGATCCGTATGACAAACATAGATAGTTGTCCCTTCGACAAGTAAGATGATTGTGCCCTCCCCTTCCACAGATGGAACATACGACTGGTAACTCCTGGTGTTGGTACGGATGTTGGTATGCTGGTACTGGTGAGGGATGTCGAGGTGGAAAGCCTGACACGGGTGCATGGTACCTCTTACGACCCTTAGTTCTGGATGTGGTCCTCCTGGCTACATGCTCGTGCTCTCGTACTGTCTCTACAGTAGGTCGGGCTCGATATGCTGACTGACTAGATGACTGGTACTGCCTGGCTCCGATCTGTACTCCTTCTGGCTGTAGGTCCTCGACTTGAAATACCTTTGGTATTCCTTACCGACTACGGACTATCAACATATGAATACTCTATTGGAGAACGAGATCTCGTTGTTGCTGTGACTCCATCATATCCTTGATGATCCCTAGGAACGAATGCACATCGGGATGATCTGATACTATCTCTGCTTGGACTGTTGACTGCACTGGTGATACATAATGCCTGACTCTGGCGATGCCTCCTCTGGATGATGATCTATCACTGGTATTGATTGATAAGACTCTAGCTGAACTGGCAATACTAACTGTACGGGCACAACTGGCTGATCGAGATGGACGAACATCACAGCCCTCAGGTCGACTTTCGACTTTGCTCCTGACTGCTGAGACTGATCCTCTATAACTGGCCTAACAGAAGATTGCTGACCTGCTATCGGCAGAACCCAAACAAGATGATCGGAAGGATTAAGAACAGTGCGCCTGAAAGTTAAGGGACAAAAGGATCAAATCGAAGGAATAGGAAAGATCAACGATCAAGGTAGATATCAGGTCAAAGGATCAGAGATATAGAATAATATAAAGTATATCAATAAAGGAAAATTATGACTGAGATATCTAAATATCAGTAACCCGCACATATCTGATAAAGACCTGCTACTAAACCTATGTCACGCCCTAGAACCAGAATACTGGCAAGTGGGGACGGACCAGGCCAGCTACGTAATACCAAAGTACTCCAGTACTTTGAAATAACGTATAAGCTGTCATGACATGAGAGCTACTACAAGCCAACAGTCAATCCTAGGTCAAACAATCCTAGGTATCTCAATCACATGCAAATATGCAAAGTACAAGAAGTATGATCATCAGACATAAAATAGTAAAGCATCCCAAACTATATATACATGGATGATCATGAAGCTAGTAATACAAAGTGAAGTCTAGAATACAAAAGTCATGTTTAGGCCCATAGGCTAAATGTCAAGATCCAAAACATGAGCTAAACACGTGCTCGGAGGCTAAACGCCACAAAAAATAATGTACATAACTAGTGTAAGAATGAAATAGAAAACCTACAAAGGTACTCTGGTGCTCTGGGTAGTCACCGTCGAGTAGATGGTACGAAAGATCCTTCGGGCTCCTCTATCCGATCTGGCCAAACAAAACCAGTGGGGTCAGACCCCAATAGCAAGTACCACAAAGGAAGCCAAACTATGAACTAAAACCAGCAATAACTAATATAGCAATGGATAGAGACAAAAATAAGTAAATATGGATCGAGACTCGTGCACTGCCAATGCACTTATCCTGAGAATAGAAAGACAATAAGTAAAGCAACATGGAGCATAATGTAATTAACATGTGACATAATGTAAAGTGTGGACATGTAAAGTAAATGGAAGCATGTGAATAAGTAAGACAAACTGGACATGTGAGCATGTGAGATATCTGAACATGTGAGCATGTGAGATAACTTGACTTGTGAGCATGGAAGACAACTGGGACATGTGAGCATGTAAGGTAACCGGGCTATGTAAACATGTAGGGTAACTGGGACATGTGGGCATGTTAGATAACTAGGGCATTAGAGCATGTGAGAACTACATAGAATGACAAATGATAAGATGACTTAGGAACTATTCAGGAACCCAAGTTATAACCCATAACCAAACAAGGACCAGAGTTGTAACCCTTCTCCTGAACAGAATTTAGTTTCTAATCATTAATCGACAAAGGTAAAACATAAACAATAATGTACTGAAATAAACATATAACACTACAACAAATAGGGCATACAATAGCAGTTTATCTATAGCGTTCCAGCCTCCATGCTATAGAATGTCATCATCAATAGCGTTCATTAGTCAGTGCTATTAAAAGGTAATACAATAGCAGTTTATCTATAGCGTTTGAGCCTCCCTGCTATTATAATATCATCATCCATAGCGTTTATAGGAAATGCTATTAAAAGTTCATACAATAGCAGTTTATCTATAGCGTTTATGCCTCCCTGCTATTAGAAGTGTCATTATCAAAACGTTCATTATGCAGTGCTGTTAAAGGTATAGTTTTTCTGACTGTTACTGTGCCCGTATGTCTAAGGGTGAGCATTATTCGGTTTTGGACCGAAATCCGAATCGAACCTAACCGAATAAGAGATTCGGTTCATTTGAAAAAAAAATTGGTGCGTTTTCGGTTTCAAAAATACTAAATTTTTTATTTCGGTTTCGGTTTAAAACCGAAAACCCCAATAAGATTTATTAATTTATAAAATCCTAATTCTATGTATATTTAGTGACTAAAAATGTATATTTTGAAAGCAACAATATTAGATATAATATATATTATATATATATATATATATATATATATATATCTATATAGATATATATATATTATATATATATATATATATATATATTGAAGTCCTACTTTTGATATTTTTTGACATATAACAAAAAAGTGTACAAACTTATAATTTCTTAATATAATTAAAATATGATTTCTATTATTCGGTTTAACCGAATAAATCGATCAAATAACCGAATAGTTTATTTGGTTCGGTTCGGTTTTGGTTTTGGTTAATTTTGGTTCGGTTTCGGTTTTGTAGTTTTTGAATTTCGGTTTATAAATAAACTGAAATATTGGTTATAAACCAAATAAACTGAAAATCGAACAGATTTATTCTATTCGGTTTGGTTCGGTACAAGATATTTCAGCTGGTTTCAATTTTGTTATTCAATTTTTGGTCGAATTCGGTATTTGGTAATTCGGTTCGGTTAACCGAGTTAATCGAATGCTCACAATTGAACTATTTACTGTTCCAATCATATGGGAGAAGTAACACAGTTTTATAAACTATATTTTATATTAAAAAAGTTATAGTATGTTGTGACAGCTATAGAAGCGATTCAGTTTTGCTACATAAAATTATAACATTCTCCATAGCGGGCGATCCCGTCCGTTAGATGTTTCGCAATTAAATCGGAACCGTCCATAGCAAAACGCTATGTTTTATGTTTGAAAAAACATTATTGTATTCTCCAGCTCATAAGCTGGGCGCCTAACTGGAAAACCCCTTCAACTCCTATAATCTGGGCGCGTAACTGGAAACCCTTCAACTCCTCTCATGAAAACCCTCTCTCCTCCTCATAACTCTCTCTCATGAAAACTCCTCTCTTCCTCATCTTCTTCTCTCTGTCGCCACCCTCTTCCGGCAACGCTCTTCCTCAGGTAACCCTCTTCCCCTCACGAAACCCTCCCTCTTCCTCATCTTCTTCTCTTGTCTCTCTCTCCCCTCACGAAAACCCTAAAAATCGACCGACTGTCCATAGCAAACGCTATTTTCAATTTTTCCCCGTCAATAAAGTATCTATCAGTGGCGGTGTATATGTGCCTCCTCGATTTGTCGAAAATTAGGGTTCGACTTTGGATGGATTTTTTTGGTTTTCGTGAGGGATGTTATAGTTTTATTGGATCGATTTGTTGGATCGGCTTTGGATGGATTATTTGGGCTTTGGATGGATTATTTGGGGTATATGTGACTCCTCGATTTCGTGGATCTATTTGTCGAAAATTAGGGTTCGGCTTTGGATAGAAATTTGTTTCTATGTACAACTCCTTCAACTGAATTTCTGTGGCATTTTGTTGTGTTTGATGTTATTGGTTTGTTTCAGGAACCCTAAATTTGTGAAGTGTTGAAGAAGAAGAAAGTGCCACGATTTTGTCATCGCTCTGTAAGTCATTCCTTTTTGTATATAATTTGTTTATATTTTTGGTTTGTTTCAGGAAGTGACAATTGTTGTTGTTTACTAATGCATGTACAAAGTCTAAATTATTTAATTTAAACTCTTGGGCCACGTACAAATTATTTTTGGTGTTATCAAGCTCGATATAAGCAAGTTGTGGGTGTCAACATGATGAATAAAGATTGGGTTCATCTTAACAAGTATTGAAATCCTTTTCACTATACTAATGTGTTCACTTAATTAAATCCATCTTTATGTCTTATTTATGTTATAATTATTTTGTATTTTTTAGGAATACGACATTGTATAAGAAATATGTCCGTCAGTTTGTGGATTTTGCCAAGTCAAATGCAAAGAATCCAGACTTTATGTTATGTCCCTGCATTGATTGTAAGAATTTGTGTCGTGGTAATGAAGATATGATTTTACTTCATTTGCTAAGACGTGGGATGGATATGTCTTATACAACTTGGATTTGGCATGGGAAGGAATTTCAAATTTGGAACAGACAAATGATACTAATATAATTGAAGATGCATATGTTCAAAATGAACCCAATGTTGAACCTATCGAAGAAGAAAGGGATGATGGATTAACAACCTTATTGAAGGATGCAAATAATCCATTATACCCAAGTTGCAAAAAGTATACGAGGTTATCGGCAACCGTTATTTATACAAGCACAAGTCTATGTATGGAATTTCTAATAAATGTTTAGTCATCTTTTGGAAATATTGCATGATATTTTACCTGATGGAAATACAATTCCAGAATCCTCACGTGACGCTGAATCGTTGCTCAAGACATTTGAGCTTGATTGTGAGAAGATAGATGCATGTCCCAATGACTGTTGTCTATACAGAAAAGAATTGAAAAATGAGAAAAAATGTAAAAAATGTGGATTGGAACGGTGGAAGAAAGATAAGACTGGCAAAATTCAAGAAGGAGTTCCAACAAAAGTACTAAGGTACTTTTCGATAATTCCAAGGTTCAGAAGAATGTTTCAGACACCTGAATCGGCTGAAAACTTAATGTGGCATTATAATCACAAAAGTGAAGATGACATCATGAGACATCCTGTGGACTCCTTATCATGGAAGACAATTGATATGAAGTGGCCCTCTTTCGCAGAAGAGCCACGCAACCTTAGACTTGGCCTTGCTGCAGACGGGTTAATCCTTTCGGCGATCTTAGCTCTTCATATAGTTGTTGGCCAGTGATGCTCACGACATACAATCTCCCACCATGGCTATGCATGCGAAAAGAAAATATAATGTTGACACTACTAATTCCTGGACCGAAGCAACCTGGAAATGATATAGATGTTATTTACAGCCACTAATAGATGATTGCTAGAGCTATGGAACAATGGAGTGCATGCTTATGATGCATTTAGTAAATCTTTTTTCAACTTGAAAGCAATTTTGATGTGGACAATAAATGATTTTCCAGCTTATGGTAACCTAGATGGATGTACTACCAAAGGAAAGTTGGATGTCCCATATGTGGAGTGAATACATGTTCAAAATGGTTAAAATATAGTAGAAAAAACCGTCTACATGGGACACATACGTTTTCTTCCAGCCAAGCGTCCATTTAGGTTGAAAAAAAGTTGGTTTGATGGTAAGCAAGAACATAGGGAACCACCTAGATTAATGAGTGGATCAAAAATTTTAGAAGGACTAAGAAATATGACAAATGATTTTGGGAAAGGAAAAGACAATGGCAAAAGAAAGAGGCAATCTTCAGAGATGTGGAAGAAGAAGTCAACATTTTTTTCACTGCCGTATTGGGAGGTAATATCATATTATTTTCATATGTGTTTTGTAAATTGTTTCCAGTTGACCTTTCTATTCTTTTTGGGTTTTGTAGCATCTCATTTTGCGCCATAATTTGGATCTAATGCACATAGAAAAGAACTGGTGTGATAGCGTGGTTGGTACATTGCTAAATGCAAAGGAAAAATCGAAGGATGGCATAGAATCATGTAAGGATTTGGAAGAAATGGGCATTCGACAAGTTTTGCATCCAGAATTAAGAAATATGAGATTTTTTCTTCCACCGGGACCGCACACCCTTTCAAAGAAAGAAAAGGAAATTTTGCAAGAGATTATATAACTTGAAGTTGCCGATGGTTACTCTTCAAACATTGGAAACTGTATATCAGTAGAAGAATGCAAAATAACAGGACTCAAGTCGCATGATTGTCACGTGTTAATGCAACAGTTGTTGCCTGTGGCATTGAGAGGTCTTCTTCTAAAAGGACCAAGGATTGCAATATTTCGAATTTGTGCATTTTTTAATGTCTCGTGCCAAAGAGCCATCGATAGAGAACAAATAGAGAAATTAGAGGAAGAAATTGTTGAGATATTATGCTTGTTTGAAAGGTATTTTCCTCCTCAATTTTTCTATATCATGATTTATTTACCAATCTACTTGTTGACATATTATGTTTGGTTGAAAGGTATTTTCCTCCTTCATTTTTCGATATCATGATTTATTTGCCAATCCATCTGAGGCGTGAAGCTAAATTAGGTGGCCCAGTCCATTATCGTTGGATGTATCTGTTTGAAAGGTGATCGTTTGTTTTTTTTATTGATTTCATTCATTCGTTTGCTTACTTTAAATAAAAATTATTTTTTTCTCGTAGATACATAAAGATCCTTAAAGGATACGTTAGAAATCGTGCACGTCCTGAAGGTTGTATAGTAAAATGTTATCTTGCTGACGAGAGCATGAGATTTGTTAGTGGGTACATGAAACAAGTTGATGAGATGGATCATCGTCCAAATAGAAATGAAGATATTGAAAATGAAGCGATTTTCGATGGCCGTCCAATTTCAAAAGGAACAATAATGACATTGGATATACAACAGCTACAAAGTGCTCACCGTTATGTATTGTTCAATATGGATGAAGTCGAACCTTATCTAGAGTAAGTTATAAGAAAACATACTAACTCCAACGTATCTTGCCAATATCTATAATTAATATCATGTAAAATTGTTTTCCCTATTAGGATGCACTTGAAGGAATTGAAACTTTCGGATATACGACTTGTTCAAAATGAAAATTTACTTCAAGATCGTCATTCGAAGGAATTGTCATCTTGGTTAAAAAAGAAGGTCCCAATTTCTTTTTTTTAGTACCCTTAGCACATTATTTTCCAAACAATGTATGTCCTTACCTTTTGTTTTGATTTTGAACAGATTGAGGGACAATCCTGTGGAAACATATCCGACATGTTAAGAGGGCTTGCACATGGCCCTTCAAAACATGTTGTGTCTTATTCAGGATTTGTTATCAATGGTAACTGCTACCATACAAAGGATGCTGAGAACTCTAGGCAGAAAGTGGTGTCTCACTTGAGGCAACAACCATTTGTAGATCCAGCTCGAAGGATAGGAACCAAGTCACCGATACAGTTGCCTACTATGGAGTACTTAAGAATATATTTTGCTTGGATTATCATACCTTTCATATTCCTATTTTTTATTGTGATTGGGCTAGCACAACAAATGGTGTCAAAATAGAAGATGGGTTTACCTTGGTTAACCTTCACCAAGGAAAACACCGCTTTGAAAGAGACTCGTTTATTCTAGCATCACCGGCAACCCAAGTATTTTACTCTAAGGACACTGCTTCATCTAATTGGCATGTTGTGTTAAAGGCACCAGCAAGAGGTTTTCAAGATATGGATATGGACGTTGATCAAAATGTCTTTACACCATCATTAGCACCAGTGGATGTATCAAAACTAGATAAGAATGTTGAGGATGGTAGTGATAGTTATCTTAGAAAGGATTGTGAGGGCATTTATGTTTAAGAGGTCTTTTTCCTCTATATTTAATCTTATGAAACACTCTATATGGTTTAATTGGTCTCTATGTTTCATTAGTTTTTATTATTGGTATAGAAGCTTGTTTGAAAATAACTAGTATTTTTTTAATGCTTTCACAATTGTTCTTGAATTTGTTATATGCAGGTTTTTAGTATTCTTTGTTAAGGTTGTGCAGAACATGTATACAATCAGTAGTTTTTATTAGGTTTTTAATGTCTATATATATATAGCTTAATGTATGTATCATCCACGGTTGGTGTTCATCAAACATCTGTAACTTATGGTTCATTTGCAACTCTAAGATTTTCGTTGTATGCTTGAAACTTGATTTCATCAGGTTTCCATTTTCTACATGATCCGTAATATCAATATGAGATGATATTGAGTTATGATAAGGGTTTGGAAATTAAAATTGGGTCGGGTTGGGGTTTATTCACTATTCTGGGAGCTTTGGCTATCTAATTACTGCAATTACCTGCAATTACTGATGCCCAGATTGCATTCACTGCAATTACCTGCAATTACCTGCATTTTATTCACTATTCTGGGAGCTTTGGCATTCTTTCTAATCACTGCAATTACCTACATTTCATCAGGTTTCCATACAAATATGAATCTTTCACTGCAACATTCTATCTAATCACTACAATTACGTGATGCCCAGATTGCATTCACTGATACATCCACTGTTTCAGGACATTCATCATCAAATACACTCCATTAGACACCTATGCACAAAAATATTTATTCAATTGATACACTGCATTAAATACTGTACAGTGGAATCATTTCACTGCCTGCTCTTCAATTTGATCCACTGAATTTTAGCCTTGCATATTCTATTCCCAATTTAACCACTGCCTCACTCACTGCACACTCATTTTCATTTCACTGCATCTAAACTCTTCACTGCTCACTTCATTTACTGCATTACACATTTCATCAACACACTTCATAGCATGTCCTACAAACACAAGTATCTATCCTGCCCCCAACTGGTATACTGCATATATATTATTCCTTGCATCTCATCCCATTACAGTGCCCAGTCCCATTAATTTCCTACAAAATCTTGATCAGGTCCTGGACTTCAAGTCCTGCAAACACTGTACAGTCCTTCAATGTACAGTCCTTCGATGTACAGTCTATGATACTCTATGATACTCTACTTGTCATGATTTAGTATTTGATACTCTATGATACTCTACTTGTCATGATTTGTTTCTTTAATATTTGCTTATTTTCTAATCATCATCAGCGAGTAATTCTTGCTCGTAGCTACCCTATCTTGCAATGACGCCAAGGAAAATGAGAAATGATGGTGAAGCTGAGGTAAATAACCTTCAATATGTATTTGAAATTAAGCTTACATAAATCTCATTTATTTCTTACTGTTTTAATATGTTGCATATTTGTAGTCTTCAAAACGCGCAAAAAAGAGAGCAAAGAAGCAAAGACAAGGAGTCGAGGCTGCTCTTGTGAACAATCAAAATGCTGGTTTCTATATAAGTGAGCAAGAAGGTTCGAATGCGGTAAGGATCAAGCACATATTTTCACAGATTTTTGGGAATGTTGTGGGAGTGTTGTTCTCAGAACTGTGTTCTGAGAACAAGCATAAATGTCAACTGTTGCAAAACAAGCACATATTTTCTATAGCAATGCTTACATATATTTCTAATGCATAAATGTCAACTGTGTTCTTGTAGAGTGCAAATCAAGCGAGTAAATCTACAAAGAAGCACAAGAAGGAAAAGAAGCACAAGAAGCAAAGGAAGGACAAGGAAAAATGTTCCAATGAAGAACAAGGAAAAGAAGCATCAAATGAGGGACAAGAACCAGAAGATTCAAATGACGAAGAAGAACCACAAGCTTCAAATGAAGGCAAAACAGAGAAAACAACAAGGACTAGGGGACCCACTAGGTGTAGTGCTTGGCCCGTTGAAAGTGGCAATAGGCTAGAGGTGGAGTTAAATGAAAATGGTCAACCAATTGGAAGGAACTCGAAACATCTTTCAACTTTTGTCGGATGTTTGACACGTGAAATGGTACCAATAACGTTCGATGATTGGAGACATATACCTTCTGAGAGCAACGACTTCTATTGGAAAGCTGTTACAGTAAGATGAAAGTTTACATTCTTTTTTAAATGTAGTTTATATCTACTATCTTCCTAATAATTACTTATGACTATTTTGCACTTGTAGCAAAAATTTAACTTCATGGAGCGCGATGAAGAGGCAAAAATGTATGTCCTCCAACAAATGGGAAGACTTGCTAGGGCCAACAAATCAAAATTGGGAAAATATTTGAAGAGAAAGCCGAATGACGTAGACCCGGTAGATTGGGAACTATTCGTTAAGAAAAGATCATCAAAACAATTTAAGGTATGTTGAATAAATATTTTTTGAAGCTTCAATGTCTAATATTTAAGGTATTATCTAATAATATGCATGTGTTGTACGTAGGAGAGGTCTACAAAGTTTAAACAAATGAGAGGAAAACAAACAATACCGTACCTTGGAAGTAGAAAAGACTTGCTCGCATTGCCGATGAAATATTGGTAAGTATAAAGTATTTTTTTCATTCGTATTTATAACTCTCTACTTATCAATGCCAATTTTACCTAATACAATGCAGAGAAGGGAGGGACCATGTCCTATCGATAAGGTTAGGCTTCGTGCTTGGATCCGGGGATATACTACTGGGGAAGGTGTAGCTAAGCACTCAAAGGACAACGAGCTCATTGTATGTACACAATTACCTTCTTATGGATAGTATATATTTTTCTTCTTGTATTGACAGTCAAGCGTTGTCCAACGGAGACTAATTCTAGTTTTCTTCATCGTAATTTCAGCAAAAAGCCAAGGAAATCCTTCTTACACCACCTTTAGAGGGATCCCAACAATTAGATGAAGGTGATGCACTTTCACAAGTAGTACGGCAATCTGAAAAACGGGGTAGGATTAGAGGAGCCGGAGCCGGAGCAACTAAATCTAAATTAGTTGCTCAAAAGAAGCATTCTCAAACAGTAGTTCGACTGGAAAACAAAATTGAATCAATGCAGGACGAAATTGACTCAATGTCAAAATTAGTTAAAGAACAAGCAAAGTTGATAGAGACTTTGATGAAAAATAAGGTAAGCGTGTAGGAATTCTAGATTGACTCTTGTTTTATTTCACTTTGATTTTTTTTTTATACATTACCTATGACGCTTGCATTGTTTAGGAATGTGATCAACAAAAAGATGATGATGTTGAGGTGAGTGTAGAGGAGAGAAATTCCCAAAGCAAAGTTGACTCAAAGTTGAACAACAAACTCAACTACTTGGTCCATTAATGAAAAGTCAGGTAAGTCGTCAAGAATGACCACTTGTAACAAATCTATATTTTTCTTTTTGGTAATTACATGTAACTGTTTTCCTCATTAGGGTCAAAATAAGATGACCAATGAGAAGAACGACGAGAACACTAAAGAGGAGGAGGAGAATAATGAGGGCAGCAGTGATGATGAGAACACTAAAGAGGAGGAGAACAACAGTGGCGACGAGAATGATTTGGAAGTAAAGGTCATTTCAAAATCTCCATCTCCACAGGTAATATATCTCCAATAACAAATAGAAGTATTGTAACTAGAATGATATTTAATATTTTTGAGCTTCAATCTTTGTTGTAGTCACATCATCATCTGTCAAAGGACCAAAAATGCAAGTTACTCGATTGGACGGGAAATAAGAACGAAGTTGTTGCAATTGGACGATGGATCACCGATGATCCGAATGTGCCGGTTCACGGTTATCCTCTTGGACAAGGTGCATCCCGTGTTTGGGTAGATATAGTGATACAACCCAAAGCTCTGTTGTTTAGGCCGTGTTTTGGTAACGACACAGTAGAGGAAATCATTGGAAGTACCACGGCTTGGCCAATAGACCACATTATGCCGTTTGAAGACTAGGTACGTCTTTAGAGTAGTACCTCTAAATGCTATACTAAATTCCTACACACTATACTTTAATTCATACACCCCTATGTTTTACTCACTATTTTCACATTCTATTACACAGATGTAAAATAAAAACTAATCCTACACACTCTTTGATACTAATTTCTACTTATCTGTACACTTCTTCAATAATCTGAACTTATACTCTACTGTTTACTAAACACTAGAGCGTCTGATCTGATGCACATTGGATACCAAATAATAACAACAATTACAAGATCAAATTTTCATCATGTTTTAGCATCCAAACAGTACCTGAAGCAACAAGTACAACTTACAAGTTATGGCACAACAATTACAAGCCCAATTTTATTAAAGCATTAATACATAGGTTACAACTTCTGGTACAACAACTACATAAAACAAACTTTCATTCTTTACTTGATTACTTGGATCAACCTGCAACTAATGCCAATTGGCAAAATATAAACAATAACGCATTTGTATAAAATATAAAACAAACTTGCAACCCGGATCAACCTGCAACCTGGATCAACCTGCAACCTGCAAAATATAAAACAAACTTTCATTCTTTACTTGATTACTTGGATCAACCTGCAACCTGCAACAACTACATAAGACTCAATTAGTGCACTGGTAAGGCATCACTTTTCCTATCCCAATAATTTACTTTTCGTCAATTGTCTGGATCGGCTCGAGATGGTTTTGTCTTTACACTAATGATTTACCCCCTATTTTTGTGTAGGTTGGATGAAGGAAGAGGATGCTTTCTGAGGAGTTTTGGTTGTGGATAGGCTCGAAGGGAGCTAAATGTTAGATAGTCAACATTTTGGGATATATGTAGCTGACTACACTGTTAATGTGTAATTTTTGGACATATGTTTGGTACTACTTCGTTGTTCTACATGAAGAAATTAAGGATTTTGAATGTTTGGTACTACTTCGTTGTTCTACATATATTAGACAGTGAAATTAATGAATTTACTTATGTTCGGAATTCATTCTGTGATTGATTCGCTTTTAAATTTTTGAATACCTGCATTTTGTGTAACTGCGACATTATCTGCAATAGTATTCTGATGTGCTGCATTCTGCAAATTTTCGAATACAGAATTTTGACTCTGCAATAGCATTCTGACATACTATTTTTGCACATATAATAGCAGAAAAGAAATGCTATAAAAAGCAGATATATATCGAAACGCTATTAACAAACAATAACATACAGGAATGCAATTAAAAATAAACAGCGTTCAGGAATGCCATAACACATTTATAGCGTTAACAAATGTTTGGGTTTGGTTTGGGTCAAGTCCGGACTAATTTGGTACAATCGGGTCACCTAAAAGTCAAACAATCTCAATAATAATTAATTAAATCGTCTATAGGGTTAAGTCGCAACTTTGACTGGTTTTCCTAGTTGAGACACACTTATGGCTTGGACTTCCCTACTATGGCTAATATACTAGTCAAAACATGCAACTACACTATCCGTGCCATGATTTCTAGTCATCTTATACTCCAAATCTTAACCAAGACTAAAGCCTTCTATCATAATAACTATTTAATTAAAATATTTATAAAGTTTCGAAAATCACTATTTAAGTCAAATAAATAAATAAAAAAATATTTTTTAAAATTTTGGGAAGAGGGGTTACATGTCTCCATCCAGCAAGTTGTAAAATAACAAACTCAGATTTGATTTTATACTATCCTTATTCTTTATTTTTGTGGATGGGATTTAGTGAAGTCATGGCTATTTATATACTACAAAAATTATAGCTTATGTATATTTATTATACGGCTGACATGTACGTTCTAGTCCTACGTATTTTGGAATTGGGGTGTTACATATTTTTTGGTGGCCCATGCAGGTCAACGAATATATTGTTTGGTTATGTCATTGTACTAAGCAAGCCTGCATATAGGATTAGAAAATAGTATCTCATCCACGACTTATCGATTCATTACCTCCTTTGGCTTCACCTTTTTCGAAATCTCAATTGATTGCTTGAACTGCCTCTTGCTTGAATTTGTTCTAACGTTGTTCTTACCTTCGTGCCAATAGGATGAATTCTAGTAGTTGTCACGTAGCCCCTCTTACCATCACCTCTGAAGACTCGACAGCCCAAGAGGAGCAAGTTCCCTCGTAGCCTCTAATAATTATGACTCCACTTACCTAGCAGTATACTGAAGCTGTGGGACCCCAGATAGGACAGCTTGACAAGCAGATCTCAGCTCCCTAGGAAGAATATATGACACCTCCTCCTCTGTCCCCACCATAGTGGCTATTTTCTTACGCTAATGAGGCTGCAGTGGTAAGGTTCTTGCTTACATTATTGCAAGTACAGCAGCAACAGAATGAGATCATGAGGAAGATTATATAGTAGCCCTGAACATGTCTCTATCTACCCCCACCAGCCCCAGTACCAGCTAAAGTGACACAAAATAGGCCGAACAGACATCCTGAAGCATAGAAACAATACCCTAGAGCAGCACCATATCCCGATAAAGCTCCCTACATGTCGTTTCTGCCATAGGAAGGGTCATGTTAGGAAGGATTTCCGTCGTAGATTGGGGCAATGTATGATCTGCGGTTCCAATTATCACCAAGCCAAAGATTGTATGGGGATGCATCATACCTCGTAGCAGCAGCAAGGAGCAGGACTATACTGGGCTCGGGAGAAGCCTGTCTACTATTTCTGCGAAAGGAAGGGACACATCCACAATAGTTTTCGCAAGAGGTTAGTCCTGTGTTAGGATTATGGCTCCGATCAACACCGATCAAAAGATTGTCCAAAGAACAAGGATGCGATAGCATGGATGCAGCAGCTGGAGCAAGTCTCAACTCAGCATACCAGCATACATCTATAGGGACAACAATCCACCACTACTGTGACAGATACCAATCTCGAGAATAGAAAAATAACATGTATTACCCTAAGTACAACACTATCTTGTACACATTATTTCTTACATCAGTGGCTATTGAGACACGATATGATATCTAAGCCACACCCTCACTAGTTAGTCATTAGCCTAGCCATACATTATTATTTTGATTTACTTACCCCTTTCCCGAAACATAAATCCATTATCATTATTTTCTGATTGTTTTAGGAATTCCAAATAATTAAAGTCAATTCTTCGATCATACGACAACCTCGGAGCTAGTATATTATCTTTTCAAGGAATTGTACTGTCCTTGGGAGTACCTTACGATTTATCATCTTGATTTTCCATAAAACCTTAACATTTTTTTTAGTATTCCTTAAATCATACCATGACCAAAATACCATTCACTCTTCAGATTTTGTCACATTCTTCGAATCCAAGGTTATGTGAATATTCTTTTCTTTCGAGTAGGGATACAGTTGATTATGTTTTATCACCATCCCTAGGATTGACTAAAACTCTTATCTACTATTTTCTAGAGAAATCATTCCCATTCCCTTTCGTTATATTGGAAAAATGTCCCATGAATTGGTTGTTCATGATCCGCACCCGGTGAAAGGGCACGAGAACGTGGGTACGTCCAGCCTACACCACAGTATCGATTGTAGAATGTTGTCATGGTTGCACAAGCTATTTATAACACAATATATATGTATCTGTCATTGATAACTCTCCATACGGAGGACAATCACATAATAATATAATCTCAATCACAATAACTAAAAAAAGAAATAATAGCATGATAAGGAAACCAAATAGATGTCAAGAGTGCAATACAACCCAATAGGTATAAGTCTAAGAGTCACTAAAACATCTCAAAGAGTAGATATAATAACAAGACATCTCAGAAATGATAACCGGAGACAAATCCATCAAATAATCTAGCTAGCTAACTAGGCACTACTGGTGACTCCTCTAAGGGAGCAGGCTCCTCATAGTGATCCAGGTCACAAATGTCATCGACGCTAGATCCATAATAGGTAGTGCAAAAGTGCTCCAGATCTTCTGAAAAATATATTCAGTCAGGATTGGAAGGAAGTACATAACTTTGAAATCAGTCTCATTGCATTGTAGAAAATATATAACTTGCAATAGAATAATATACATGATGTAATAGATGAAAATACAGAGAAACATCATCACGAATGTATGAGGAAAAATAAGTACATGAATGATATAGGGAATATGTCCAACTAAAATAAATACTAAGTGATTTAGAGCACAAGCCAGTTATGTGATTGGTTTAGGTTGCACATGATTATTCTACAGTAACTCGATTATACGTGAGGGGTATAATCGGCATGTACATGATTACACTAAGGGTTTTAATCATATAACTACTTCTACTCCGCCGCCCCAACCAATACTCATGGATCTGATCCCAACATGTAACGTACATGATTATTATTTGCACATGAACCACATGAGAGCATATGAATAATACGAATACAAGGAGTACATGATGCACATGGTAAAGTACATACACATGAAATATCTGATGTACCCAATAAGGGAGTAACATTTGTCATGCCCCGAGTCGACATACCGTTCGTCCCCGGTGTTATTATGCCGAATCGATCATCCTCGCTAAGGCGTGATGCCGTACGAGTCTGGAATTGCACTCGTACAAGGCAAGAACGTTACGTTTAATTATTATATTGAAACACCAAGTTGAAACTTCACAAATCACATCAGAATATAAGATGCAGTTTAGGAAGATAGAAATATGCTCTTCATTCATAGCTTGCAACGAAGTGCAAGTCGTAATTACATTGGATGCCATTGCGGCTACATTGATTGAAACAAAAGAAATATACTCGACAAGCTGCCTGAACTAACACTTGTCGTTCCATACATTCGCCCCTTTATACATAAGCCTACGATGAATTGGCTTCAAAATACTTCAGAATATGAAGATCTTCAAAATGCCTCTCCGCACTTCAGCTTCAGTTTAGAGCTCCTGCCGCACCTGGGGAATTGGGGAGGGGGTTAGCACACTTGCTAAGTGGACGAGACGAACCCACTCGTCTAAACCGACTCTGATTGTTAAGGTAGGCATGCTTTAGAGTTTTCTTTCCATTAGAACTAAATGAATTCAGTTCATATCGATAGCCAACTTTGAAGTAATAAAGCATACAGTAAAACATAAAGATTTACACAATTCTTACCACGGCCGTACTCGTCCCTGCATAAAATAGAGATAGTAATTATACCTGCATAAGACAATAGGTGAGCATGCTACTATCTTACATGTGGTCATTGGTGTTACACACCACTTAGGACTTAATCGAATTTGGCATGCGACGCTACCCTTTCAGCCTAGGTTGCAAGCTTTACTGAAGGTCCCATATGCCTCGCGCCAAAGCACGATAAATTATTCCCCCTAGGATAATTCGGTTCCGATGCCCCGGATACCGTTTAGAGGAAAACAAACTTGTGCACAGGTTGTCCATCACCATGCCAATGAATGAATATATGACACCGATTGTATAGCGCAGACATTATTAAGTAGCATTATCATTTGGACTCATGTGAGATTTCGTTTCCTCAAAGCCGTACATTCTGATTTAGCGTCCCGTAGGCACCAAATTGCCCGAGGCATCATAAGCCACCATCGACGTTTCATATTATTTTGCAGCAAGTGAAATAGTCTATCTTTTTACTAAAACCTTAAACTTTCCAATTTTGGTGCGAAACTTATATTTTTAGAGTAGATTTCTTTAAATCGATACGTTTTTTCCCGAGTTCTTGGTTTTAGTGGACTGGCATGCATTTAACTTGGCATCGTCGATTTGAATAAGTTCGAGGCAAAAAAATTTTATTTGCGAGAATCCAACAGAAGTCATTCCATTAGTTGGATCGATTCTCGTAACATTCGTCCAAATCGATTTGATCGATGCCGCAAGGTGTTATCGTTTACCAAGCTCAGCAATCGAGTCAGATGGCCATCTTAGTTCCCGACCATCTGACTCGGCGCAAGCATATTATGAAGTCCGTCGCCTATCGAAAGCGGGGCACTACATAATATACCACTAAGAAAAAGTTTCGTCCCGAAACTTAAGAACAAGGGTCTGATCTTAAATTAGGCAAACGACGAAGGGTACTTCTCCTTCATCTCCGCCTCCATTTCCCACGTCGACTCTTCAACTGAATGATTCCGCCAAAGCACGTGGACCAAGGACATCGACCGATTTCGTAATACCTTCTCCTTACGGTCCAACATTTGAATAGGCTCCTCCGAGTAAGACAAGTCAGTACGTAGCTCCAACTGATCGAAGCTAACCACCTGACTTAGATCGTGCACATATTTTCAAAGTTGTGAAACATGGAAAACATCGTGCACATCAGCCAAGGCAAGAGGCAGTGCGATCCGATAAGCTATCGTTGCAACTCGCTCGATGATCTCGAAGGGGCCTAAAAATCTCGGGCTCAATTTGCCTTTAATGCCGAACCGCATCACGCCACACATGGACGTTACTTTCAGAAACACTTGGTCCCCGACCAAAAATTCTAGCGGTCGTCGACGAAGATCTACGTAGCTCTTTTGTTGACTTTGCGCGATACGGAGTCTATCTCGGATCAAGCAGACCTTTTCGACGGCCTGCTCCACCAATTCCGGTCCGAGCACTTGTCGCTCTTCGACTTCGTCCCAGCATATTAGAGAATGACACTTCCTCCCATATAGCGCTTCATATGGAGCCATCTGAATGCTCGACTGATAACTGTTCCTATACGTAAACTCCGCAAGCGGCAAATGCGTATCCCAACAAGTCTTTAAATCGATCGCACACAGATACAACATATCCTCTAGGATTTGTTTACCCTCTCCGTCGGACAGTCTGTCTGGGGGTGGTACGCAGAACTAATATTTAGTTTGGTATCCGTCACCGCTTGCAGGCTCGTCCAAAAATGCGATAGGAATCGCCTGTCTCTGTCCAAAATTATTGAGGCCGGTACCCCTAGCAGTCGAACAATCTCGTCGATATAGATTTGTGGTAACCGATCGACGCTCCATCCTACTTTAATTGCGATGAAGTGAGCCGACTTGGTCAATCTATCAACAATGACCCAAATCGCATCATTCTCCCACGACGTCTTCGGAAATCCCACAATGAAGAGATGTTGTCCCACTTCCACTCGGGAATGGCGAGGTTTTGCAGCTCTCCGCTGGCCTTTGGTGTTCTGCCTTCACTTGCTGACACGCCATGCACTGTGACACGAAAGTAGCCACGTCTTTCTTCATGCCGTGCCACCAAAAGTTTGTGCGCAAGTCCTTGTACATCTTGGTGCTTCCAGGATGTAATGAGTACCTCGCATAATGTGCCTCCATCAGAATTTCTTTTCTGAGTTCGGTAGTTTCAGGAATGCAGAGCCTTCCTTTTAGTCGCATTGTCCCGTCTCCGTCTTCCGCAAAATCAGTTGCCCTTCCTGTTGAAATCAGATCGCGCATCTTCTTTAGGAATGAATCGTCTCTCTGTGCGGTCTTTATTTTGCTAAGCAGGCTCGACCCTAGCTTCAACTGAGCTAGGTGCAGGTGTCGATACTCAATTCCGAGTTCGATACCCATCGCTTCAAGGTCTCGCTGTATCTCATTATTTAGGGCTAGTGATCCCATAAACATTCTGCTCAGCGCGTCAGCTACGACGTTTCCCTTGCCCGGCATATACTCGATCGTTAGCTCGTAATCTTTTATGAGTTCGAGCCAACGTCGCTGCCGTAAGTTGAGTTCTCGTTGCGTAAATAAGTATTTCAGGCTTTTATGATCTGTGTAGATTCTACAAGCCACACCATAGAGGTAGTTTTTCTCGTGCTGCTTCAACTGCCATGAAGCGTAGGAGATGACTTTATCTCTCTACATGAGTACGCACCCGAGGCCAGTTCCCGACGCATCGCTGAATATCTGAAAGCCTTCTGGACCATCTGGAAGTGCAAGGATTGGAGCTGAGACAAGCCGTTGCTTCAACTCTTGAAAGCTAGATTCACAGTCGTCACTCTATTCAAATACTACTCCCTTCTGGGTGAGGCGAGCCATAGGCGATGCTAGTTTTGAAAAGCTCCGCACGAATCTTCGGTAGTAGCCTGCTAAGCCTAGGAAACTCCGAATATCACTAGCCGAGGTAGGTCGTTTCCAATCTACCACCGCTTCAATCTTCTTTGGGTCCACCGCGACGCTTTCGACAGAGATTACATATCCGAGGAATGTCACACTACTCATCCAGAACTCGCATTTACTCCGCTTGGCATATAATTTGTTTTCAAGCAGAGTCTACAATACCATCTTCAAGTGTTCTGCATGCTTTTCTCGATTCTTTGAGTAGACCAGGATATAGTTGATGAACACGACTACAAATTTATCGATTTGGGGTCGGAAGACTCGGTTCATCAGATCCATAAAAGCGGCTAGGGCATTCGTCAAACCGAACGACATGACTAGGAATTCAAAATGACCATATTGAGTGCGAAAGGCAGACTTCGATACGTCATCGGACTTGATCTTCAACTGATGATAGCCTGATCGAAGATCGATTTGTAAAAATATTGATGCGCCTTGCAGTTGGCTAAACAAGTCATCGATTCGTGGCAAGGGATACTTGTTCCGCACGATCGCCTTGTTGAGTTTACGATAGTCGATGCATAGCCGCATCGATCCATTATTCTTCTTCACAAATAGTATGGGAGCTCCCCACGGAGAGATGCTAGGGCAAATAAATCTGCGATCTAGCAACTCTTGTAATTGCACCTTCAGTTCTGCTGGAGCCATTTGGTAAGGCGCTTTTGATATCGACCGTGTATTCGGAAAGGTGTCGATGCTGAATTCTATTTCTCGATCCGACGGCAGCCCGGGCATCTCATCAGGGAAAACGTCGGGGAAATCTGCCACAACATCAGTCTACATTGTGTCTAGAATATCCTTCCTCATATTTCGAACTGATGCCAAGTATTCCGCACAGCCGAAACGCAACATACGCCTCGCCGAGATTGCCGATACCATCATTGCCGTCTTCGAGACCGTACCACACGAATATGAGAACTCTGTCTCGCCAGGAAGACGAAACACCACTCTCTTCTCCACGCACTCGATTGTTGCATGACAAGCGCCCAACCAATCCATGCCCATGATTATGTTGTACTCTTTGATGTCTAGTACGACTGCTTCCAAGGATAGATTTCTTCCTTCGATGCAAATGTGGCCATTCCTACAAATAAAGTTCGCAGGCATATCGACTCCCGATGGAGTGCTAACGCTAATGTTCGTATCTAGTGATTGCATGGTTATTTTATTTTCTTTTGCATAATCAGCAGATATAAAACTATGCGTCGTACCCGAATCGAATAGTGCTCGAGCAGGTATATTTTTGTAGAGTAATATACCTGTTCCAACAGTATCGAACCCAAATGCCTCGTTTGAGTCAATGAATAGACACAGCCTTGTGCTCCATGGCATTGATTCGGCGGGTTCACTAGTACCGCATTCGCACCTTGCAGTGTAGGCGCTTTATACGGATTTGGAACATTTCTTGGGGGTGTTGATTTGGCTTTCCCGCCTGACAGAATTGAATGAAGTGGCCTAGCTCGCCACACTTGAAGCATGTCCTCAATTTACAATCGGGTGCCCGGTGCCCACGCTTGCCACATCTGTTGCAAGTTACTGCGGAAAAGTGACCTCCATTCTCAAACATGTTTTGACGCTTTGGCACCCCCGATCCCCTGGCGTCGTTAGGTCGTTTATTAAAATTGTTGCAGACGACCGACACGGCTCACATACGGTCGAAGATCCGCTCACTATCAAGTGCAGCTTCATAGGCTTCACGATAGGTTTTGGCATCGCTGATTCATGACGTCCCTACGCAATTCGTCGTTGAGGCCTTGTTGAAAATGCTCGCACCATTCTTCTTTGTTGGACAGGAAGGCACCGACAAATTTTGCAAGTTTTGAGAAGCTTGCATCATAATCTTCAACAGTCATATTCCCTTGCCTCAACATCATGAACTCATCCCCCTTCTGTCGATGGATGGCACGAGGAACGTATTGCTCAAGAAAGGCTGCCTTGAACATTTTCCAGGAGATCTTAGTGTCAGAATCGGTTTCGTAGATTTTCTGCTTCTTAGCTGCCCACCAGTCGTAAGCCCTCAGTTGCAGCTGTAACGTCGTACATATTACCCTCTGGGCCCCTTCAATGCTAAGTAGATTAAATAAGTCCTCAATCTCCACGAGCCACCCCACTATCACATCAGGCTCTGCTCGGCCATTAAATTTAGGTGGATTCGTCTTGCGGAACTCCTTTGCTTTGAACAAGGAAGAAGAGTTTATCATTTGCGGTTGAGCTTCTTCCTCGACTTCATCTTGAATATCTTGCCTCTCTTCGGATACCACGACCGTTGCTTTGGTATTGTCCACCATCTTGCTTACGATTTGCGTTAGGTCGTCCATTTGCTTCTGCTACGCATCAAATTGGACTTTGATTTGCATCTGAAGCTGTTGCTGCTGCAGCTCCATCAACTGTAGCATTTTCTCTATCGTCGTCTCGCTAGGACCAGTACTCTTTGAACTCGACGTACTATCCACAGTCTGGGATGCTGTGCCGGGTTATTCTTATTTTTCTTAGTCATTCCTACAAAACAAAGTAAACCTGTTAGTATTTTTCAAAATATCTACAGGCTTACCTGTATGGAACTTTTATTTCACGCAGCATGTCGACAAGCATTCAATCGAGCAATCGCAACGAACATTCCAACAATGAAACATCTTTCAAAAATCTGAGGAAACATAACTGTGCTCTGATACCAATTTGTCACGCCCCGAGTCGACATACCGTTCGTCCCCTGTGTTATTATGCCGATTCGATCATCCTCGCTAAGGCGTGATGTCGTACGAATCTAGAATTACACTCGTACAAGGCAAGAACGTTACGTTTAATTATTATATTGGAACACCAAGTTGAAACTTCACAAATCACATCAGAATATAAGACGCAGTTTAGGAAGTTAGAAATATGCTCTTCATTTATAGCTTGCAACGAAGTGCAAGTCGTAATTACATTGGATGCCATTGCGACTACATTGATTGAAATAGAAGAAATATACTCGACAAGCTGCCTGAACTAACACTTGTTGTTTCATACATTCGCCCCTTTATACATAAGCCTACGATAAATTGGCTTCAAAATACTTCAGAATAGGAAGATCTTCAAAATGCCTCTCCGCACTTCAGCTTCAGTTTAGAGCTCCTGTCGCACCTGGAGAATTGGGGAGGGGGTTAGCACACTTGATAAGTGGACGAGACGAACCCACTCGTCTAAATCGACTCTGATTGTTAAGGTAGGCAGGCTTTAGAATTTTCTTTCTATTAGAACTAAAAGAATTCAGTTCATATCGATAGCCAACTTTGAAGTAATAAAGCATACAGTGAAACATAACGATTTATCACAATTCTTACCATGGCCGTGCTCGTCTCTGCATAAAACAGAGATAGTAATTATACCTGCATAAGACAATAGGTGAGCATGCTACTATCTTACATGTGATCATTGGTGTTACACATCACTTGGGGACTTAATCGAATTTGGCATGCGACGCTACCCTTTCAGCCTAGGTTGCAAGCCTTACTGAAGGTCCAGCATGCCTCGCGCCAAAGCACGATAAATTATTCCCCCTAGGACGATTCGGTTCCGATGCCCCGGATACCGTTTCGAGGAAAACGAACTTGTGCACAAGTTGTCCATGACCATGCCAATGAATGAATATATGAGACTGATTGTATAGCGCGGACAGTATTAAGTAGCATTATCATTTGGACTCATGCGAGAGTTCGTTTCCTCAAAGCTGTATGTTCTGATTTAGCGTCCCATAGGCACCAAATTTCCCGAGGCATCATAAGCCACCATCGATGTTTCATATTATTTTGCAGCACATGAAATAGTTTATCTTTTTACTAGAACCTTAAACTTTCCGATTTTGGTGCGAAACTTATATTTTTAGAGTAGATTTCTCTAAATCGATACGTTTTTCCCGAGTTCTTAATCTTAGTGGATTGGCATGCATTTAACTTAGCATCGTCGATTTGAATAAATTCGAGGCAAAGGAATTTCGTTTGCAGGACAGAAAAGAAAAGAAGGGGCCGAACCACCCACCAAGTACTTTGATCGTGCCGACCGTCGAAGCGCTTTGTAATGTTCAAGCTTTAGTTACGCGAGCTCCTGCAATGGCACCAACACTTAGTTAGAATTTCTTCTTTATTCCTTCGCTTCGAAATTCGTAGATTGCATTCAGAAAATGACGCGAAAGCACTTTCATCAAAACCAAGCGGCAAAAGCTCCAAGAAAACCATACAGCAGTCCGGTCCCATCGAAGGGACTCTTATATAGAGCTCACTCGCCGAGACACAGCCCGCTGCATCTAGGACTTATTCCAACAGAAGTCGTTCCATTAGTTGGATCGATTCTCGTAACATTCATCCAAATCAATTTGATCGATGCCGCAAGGTGTTATCGTTTACCAAGCTCAGCGATCGAGTCAGATGGCCATCTTAGTTCCCGATCGATCTGACTCGACGCAAGCATATTATGAAGTCCGTCACCTATAGAAAGCAGTGCACTACAACATCTCCTTACAAGATCCATTTAGCATTAATCTGTGTAACAGCGTGTCAACATCAAGTAAATTAGTCTAAAGCAGGTAATATAGATACTATCATGAGGAAAACGATTAGAGGTAGGTACTCGCCTGATATCCTGAGCAATGATTGAGGATCGATGTCCGAACCGGCGTCAAAAGACCTAATATGAATTTACAGAGTTACTTGGTGTTATAGAGTAGATAATATATTTAAATGTTTTAAATATATGCTTCTAGGTCTTTTCTAGGCCATGGAAATCAAACTAGGTCAATACTAGTCAAACTAGGTCAATACTACATAGGAATAGGGATATTAGACACCCTACATGCATATGGACCCATATGGTCCAATACCTTAATGTTTACCCTTTTCCCTATTATCAATATTAAACTTACCCATTACCTTATTTATACCCATACTCTTACATATCCTATAATATATCTATATGATACTATGAGGATATATCAATTTCCTACCATCTCACTACCTTACTTACTTATATATATACCCATATTTTATATATATATATTACCTATATATATTTACATACATCAGACTCTGAATACTATATGTAATATATGCCTTACCTAAATGGGTCAACTGCTACACTTTCTTATCCTTCTATAGTGCTATTGCAACTGTTACCTCGTATCTCTATTTAACACACATTCACTAACAATACATGCTCATTACCATGACCCTATTTTCCTAACACACAGGCACCCTAAGCATTGTCACATAGCACTCTCACTCACTAATACTGACATAAGCTCTCACATGCACTCCTCCTCACTCTGTAAAATGGCGAAGCCCTCATTCCTGCTGTAGTGGACTAAGTCCCTGCCTAAACTCGACCTTGTTCCCCCCCCCCCCTCTTCTTCACCTGCACATCAGTACCTCATCACATTGGCCTATAGCCAACCGTTGTTGCTGCACAATGCAGAAAGTTGCTGCTGCTACCTGCCCAAGGCAGTAAAATGCTGCTACTGCTGCTCTGCACATCAATGTTGCTGCTACTACTACTATGAAATGCTTCATAGCCCGAGCCCGCCCTTTAAGAAGCTGTTGTTGTTCTAAAGTTTCCCCTTCTTCATCACTTGCTAAAGATACTCTTCACCATCCCCTTCTTCTTGACAGTTAACTACTAGATATATCATGGCCCCTCTCTACACACGCACACACACAAATATATTATATATATATATATATATATATATATATATATATATATATATATATATATATATATATATATATATATATACGCACATACAAATGATAATCTATATGAATATATAACTAGAATCAAGTGTCAAAACTAAATTTATTAACATTGGGTATCCATTTGGTCATTTCATTAAACATTTGACGTGTTTATCGGGATACGTTGGGATACGCCCATGATATGCATCCCAAGTGGATCCAAACTTGACCCGAAGCGTACCCACGTGTTCTAAATCCCAATTAGGACCTAACAAACCTACCCACAAATCCAAGAAATGTCATTCTCGGATTTTTCCCAAAATGGATCAAAATACAAAAGGGAAAGTCTCCAAATGGGTGAAGATGTAATGACCCACTCCGCCCTAGCGGAACGCCGATTCAAACGGCAAGTGTAACGACTCAAGCGAGCCGTCGACTCGAAGAGTTGCGTCGACCCGATGAAGTATCGATGCGAATCGATGCAAGACTTACAATGGCCCGTCAAAGATGAATCCAGACTTAGACTATCAAAGGCGCGCTCGGAGTATCGCTCGGCCGATGTGAACATCACTAAGGTGGGTGGCTCCGATGAATCCGTCTTTGCTTAGCCTAGACACATAACAATACAGACACTATCACGAAAATCGCTAGGCGATAACCCCGCGCATGCTAATAAATGAATGACTCAACGCACCTAGCTAAGGGAATAATCCCATCTTGCATGCTTGTATAGAATATGGAAAAGAACATGGAAAATACGAGAACTCTCGCACCGCGCTCCACGCTCGTGCTAAGGCACAAGCTTGCTTTCAACAATGAAACAATGAATGGGTTACAACAATGAAATGGGAAGACTATCAATATAGTCATTCCGAGTAGATTATAGCAACATTGAAAGGCTATGGGACCGATGGGTCGCCAAGGCGACTCCCGCACAAGGAGTTGCGTAATGTATGAATGAAAGAGTAACGAATAAGTGAATGAATGAATCAACGAATGAATGAACAAGTGAAAGAAAGAATGAATAAAAGATAAGAAGGATGGAAATGGTTAGCGACGGGTATGACGGGCACGTGCAACGGGGCTCGCTACCCACGCTGTACGGACGCCAACCTGGTCGATAACGCATTAAGGCTAAGGGTTAGCCTACGGCTCAGAGACATTAAGTTAAAAAGATAAGTTAATACGAAATGGTCGTGGACAGACGGCACGGGCGAGGGGTGGCGATGCCGTGACCGTGAGGAAAAAGGTATTCCGCGGCATGATCAAAGGGGGGATATGCCGGCCTAGGCGGAATCAAAAAGGGGCTTACGGGCTAACTGGAGGGGGCTTGGCCACCCAGGAGACGTAGTGCGGGGTAATTTCAAAAGACTATCAGATGTGAACCAGCCGCACACAGTGATAGGTGAGAAATTAACAAAGGAGAATATGTCCAAATTGGCTTGTGATGCCAGCGACCGGTGCATATAGATTAAGTGGGCTTTGCTGGTGGCAATTCACGTGCAAGTCCTTGCATTGAAATCAAAGTAATCTAAGTTAACTTAATGAAGCGCCCTCTGAACA
>JANAVB010019124.1:0-80016 GCA_029216955.1 Iris pallida | reverse complement strand
CTTGCTCGGATACAGTCGAGTAAATTTGGATTTCATCCTAGATGGAGTCTAATTGATCCTCGTCTAAGAAATCAATCTGATATGATATCAATCATGATTTAATCGTAATCTTCCTAAAGGCAGTTCAACAAACTATTGGGGTGGACCCTGCCTCATGCACCTCTGGTGAGGACTAAGTAACCGTGCTTCTGGGGCACGAGTAGACCGTGCTTCTGGAGACAACGGAACCTTTGTACTTTTAGGCGACGAGTGGACTTGGCTTCGAATGACGACGAGACTTCTGTGCCTATAAAACAACTTATGAAGCTGTGTTTTGAGATACCGGAGTCACTGTGCTATAGGCGACAAGTAGGCTTGTGCTTTAGTTTGGCGAGGTTATTGTACTTTTGGAGCGACTGACTGACTTGTATTGGTTGCGATGGAAGTTCCCAAGTCTCTTGTAGAGAACTGACTTAGGCTTCTAAATCGGTGCAGATGACTGCACCATGGGAATGGAGATGGTGTGAGAATATCACCATCCTGTGCCTCATACGGACGTAGGTAAGTAGCTGCACCTCTAAACAGTGAAGGCGTTGGCTGCAAAGGGAGGGGTATGACACCCTTGCACGTCTGAGATTAGCGCAGGCAGGTAGCTGTGCCTCTGGACTGAAGACATTAGATTCTGAAGTAAAAGAAAGAAATGAGGTCTACCACCATCTTACTTCTGAGGTTGGCACAGGCAGGTGGCTGCACCTCTGGCTTGAAGGCTTTGGCTTCCGAAGCAAAGAGCTATAAATATCCGCTCTTTAAGGAACTTTCCTCTCAATTGCCACCGTAATATGGGGAATTCCAAGGGTCTAAGACTAATATTCAAAGTGCTGAGTCTTAGATTCGTCCTATTAATACGGGAATTCTGACCGTCGGTCATGTGGTGTGAGCTCTGGGCCCTTCTCGGTCCTATAAAAGGGGAACTTCTCCTATAAAGAGTCGCTGTCTTCTTCACAACATCCTTCACCACCATGCGAGATCCAAACTTAATTTCGAACGACGATCGACCTTGTGTAAGTTGGCTGCTGGTTGAGGCTTTTCTTGTTTGTAGAAGCCATATTCTTGTAGAAGAACTCTGTGTAGAAGGAGCCATCGCTGCCTTTGAGAAGTATGCAAATGTCCTTCTTAGGGAGTTGAACTCTGAGCCTCAATCTTTTGCATCTTTTGTGCTATGGCGAAGGGATGTCTTCAGTCGAGATTTTTCATGCTTCTACAATACCCCCTTAAATGTGTCCCGAACTTGAGTCAAGCTTGGGATACTTTGAACAGAAGCATGAACATGTGTCAGGACTATACGAGCTGGGTGATGGCTGGTGTCACACCTAGCTCTTAGCATTAATTGTCGGGAGTCATCGTTTCAAAGCATGGACTCCTGATGGCTTTTTGATATTGGAGACTCTTGCATCTTTGCAGGGATCGCGAATCTCTTTAGCAGAGGAGGTTCAGAGTCATGTTCCTTCGGTCACTCGCAGTACTATCATCTGACATGAGTGGAGCTTTAGCTTAACTTGTAAGCTTCCTTCTGACCGATGTCTGGCTCGTGCTTGGACCATACGAACAACCTATATAAAGGACTATCCCCTCCAAGAGAAGAATCAGCTGTTTCAACAATGGCCTTGCTTGCCCGATGCTCGGCTCCTGACGACCCTGGAGTTTGCTTGAGGCGGTCGTCGATGGCAAATCTTTTCATCCAAAGAAGCTGTAGTAGAACTACTACTGGATCTCGAGACGTCCCCCATCCTAGATGTCGTGGGCGCCAATGGTGTCTCAAATCCTTACTTTCTGAATTCGCATTGGTTGCCATGCCGACCGAGGAATGGCAAGGCCTATTGCTGTGGTTGCTCACTCCGGCCAGCTAGGGAGATAGGGGAGTCCTGTGCTGGTCTTCATCCCTGGCTCGGGCCAGTAGCAGCTTCGGGCGGTGGCTTCCTTTTAACCAGGAAGTCATTGGCTCTGTCACTGCCTCGCCCGTACTATTGAGAGCTTGTACCACAATTTCAACTTTTTTTGCTTCTGTGTATGTGACTACAAAGAGTCTGTAATAGGTCTTTGTAGCCGTATGTTTTTATATGTAGAAGCTTCTTGTTCCCTTTGCTTTTGTCTTCAGAATAAAGAGGGAATCTTTATAATGGATTTGCCTGACCAGAGGTAATATGGACGTGGTAGGCTTGATCTTTGTCGGGGTATAGAACAACAATCCGGAGGTAATATAGACGTGAACTATTTTCTAGACCACCGGGATAATCATAGAACTGATGCGAGAAGAACGAATACTCAGAGATAATATGGACAAGGTCGTCGCATCTTTCAAGCGTAGAGGAGCAATCCAGAGGTAATGTGTACATGAAGTGCTTCATCTACTTGAGAGAATATATAGGAGGGAGAGAGAGAGATCCCCTTACCAGAACTCATGGACACCCTTTTCAGGGGATGTGGGTACCTATGCTGGTTCTGTCTTCAAACGTAATTCTTCATTAGGAACTTGCCGTTGATGGGCATCATTAGCAGGTCACCATTAGGCTTAGCTAGCCGATAAGTACTGTTGGAGTATACCATTTCTATGACGAACGGTCCTTCCCACTTGGGCTCGAACTTCCCAGCTGTCTTGTGGGTCATCACCATCGGTCTCCGTACTGCCAAGACGAGGTCTCCCACCTGGTAGGATCTTTCACGGACCTTTTTGTTAAAGGCCCCGAAGATGCAAGCTTGGTAAAGCTCAATCCTTTGCTGCACGAGCAAGCACTTTTCATCCAGCACTTCTAACTCGTGTAACCGTCTGCGCTAATTATCTTCGACGGTTAACTGATTAGTGATGGCTACCCGTAATGATGGGATTTGAATCTCCAGAGGGAGGATAACCTCGCTTTCATAGACCATGGAGAATGGTGTACTGCCTATAGGTGTACAAAAAGTCGTACGGTAGGCCCATAGACATTCGCCTAACTTCTTATTCCAGTCATGTTTGTTGGAGGAGACGACCTTTTTGAGGAGTTTGATAATAGTTTTGTTGAATGCCTCGGCCAATCCTTTAGCTGTCAGGTTGTAAGCTGTTGACGCCATATTCTGAATTCGGCTTTTGTCACAAAATCGGTGGAATGCAAGGCTTACTAATTGAGGGCTGTTATCGTGAATGATCCTTCTAGGAACTCCAAAACGGTAAATGATGTGATATTTGAAGGAGGGTGGGCTGATTGGCCCCATAATAGTTCTGCTTCTACCTATTTGGAGAAATAATCCATAATGGCGAGGATGAACCGGTGTCCTTTGAAGGAGGGTGGGCTGACTGGCCCCATAATATCTATTTCCCAGGCTTCGAATGGCCACGGGGCCACCATGGGGTGTAAATATTTCGAAGGTTGACAGATGAATTCTGTATGAAATTGGCACGCCCGATATTTTTTTGCATACTCAACGACATCTGCCATCATAGTGGGCTAGTAATAGCCCATACGGTGTAGCTGGTCTTGTAGCTTAGGGCCCGGCTGGTGGGCTCCGTAGGTTCCATCATGCGCTTCTCTGAGTGCTTCTTGTGCCTCTGTACGAGACAAATAGCATAAGAGAAGTCCATAGTATGAGCGACGATATAGTATTTTGGTGGCCAAATCGTAGAAGAAACAGAGTGAGCACCTCATGATAGAAGCTGCTTCTCTGGGGTCTTCAAGCAGAATCCTATAAACTGTATAGTCTATAAATGGGAACCTCCAATCCCTAGTGCCTTCATCCGTACCTACTTGTAACGAGTAGTTCTGACATATGCGTAGGGCATTCTTTGTACAGACTAACTTACGGCCCGTTACTGAAACGGTATGATGAGAACCAACGGGGACGGCTAAAGAGGCGGCGAGACCGACTTGTGCGTCGGCCTCCAAGTTCTGCAACCGTGGCACATATTTTATAAAGAATCCTGTGAAAGTGGAGATAATATCATTTTCCACCTGGTGGTAAGGGATCAAGTCCTTATGTCGAACCTCGTACTGACCTCGAACCTGACTGATGATCAATTTCGAGTCTCCGTAGGCCTCGACGTAGTCAACCCCCAACTGTTTGGCGAGTTGGAGTCCGATGATGAGGGAATTATACTATGCAACATTGTTGGTGTATGACTACGTGAGAGAATATGCACGATTGATAACTAGGCCGTTCGGAGTAACAAGGACGATCCCGACCCCTGCTACGATTTCACCCTTTGGCCCCGTTCTTGAGGCTCCATCAAAGAACATATGCCATACTGAGTTGTCCGAAACTGTGTTGTACTCCAATACTTTATCGAGGATTTCTTCGTAGAGTTTTGAAGTTTTTGGCACCAGATGAGCCGCCAGAAAATCTGCCAACGCTTGGCCTTTGACTGTCTTCTGTCGGACGAACACCATGTCGTAAGGAGTCATGAGGATTGCCTATGTGGCTAGTCGTAAATTCAGTGCCCCTGGCTTGGTCATAAGGACTTTGAGAGGGTTGATCCTGGATACCACATAGATCGTCTGTCCGGTCACATAATGTCGTATCTTCTGGATGGCGAAAAAAAGGGAGAGATATTCCTTCTCAACAGGATTATACCGGTGCTCGGCTCCAACCATGGTCCTGCTGAGATAATATATCGCCTGTTCATGGCCTTCTTTATATTTTTGGGCTAATAAGGCACCAAGAGAATGATCCATGGTTCGGACGTACAGCAGGAAAGGTTTTCCCACAACTGGGGCTACTAGCACAGGAGGGCTGGTGAGGTACTTCTTGATGTCATCGAACGCACGATGACACTCTTCGGTCGATACAAAAGTGACACCTTTCTTTATTAGTTTGGTGAAGGGTTGACATTTATAGAGAGATTTGCTATGAACCTCCTTATATACGCCAGTCGCCCCTATAAACCTCGAAGCTCTCGGAGGTTCTTTGGAGGTGCCATGTCCAGAATTGCTTTGGTCTTCTCCGGGTCAATATGAATTCATTTTGTTGTGATAATAAAGCCTAAGAACTTGCTGCTGGAAATGCCAAGGAAGGACTTGGTTGGGTTCATCTTTAGCTGATGTGTCCGTATTAGATCGAACACCGTCCGTAGATCATCTAAGTGGTTGGATTTATACTTGCTTTTGACGGCAATGTCGTCAACATAACACTCTACAGTCTTTCAGAGATGCTTACAGAATATGGTACTCATAGCCCTTTGATAGGTAGCTCCCACATTCTGTAATTCGAATGGCATTACTGTGTAGCAATACACCCCCTTCGGAGTCTGGAACGCCGTATGCTTTTCGTCTTCGGAGAGCATCTTGATCTGGTTGTAGCCGGAGAACCAATCCATGAAGGACATACGCTCGAAGCCACAGGTGTTGTCAATCGTCACGTCGGTGATCGAGAGAGGGAGCTCATCTTTAGGACAGGCCGAATTAAGGTCTCTGAAGTCTATGCAAATTTATATCTTCCCATTCTTCTTAGTGACCGGGACGACATTTGTGACCCAATCTGGGTGCTGCTCTTCGCAGATAAAGCCGCTCTTGTTGAGTTTGTCGACCTCCTCCTCAATAGCATCCATAATATTGGGGCAGAACCGACGCTGTTGCTGCTTGACCCATTTAATATGGGCAGGATATTGAGGCGATGCATGGCTATTTATAGGTTTAACATTGGCATATCTTCGTAGCTCCAGGCGAAGACGTCGATATACTCGCGGATGTGCTGTATCAGGGACTGCTTGTCATCTTCTGTTAGACTTGCTGATGAAGATAGGCTTAGGTGAGGCCTCATCTCCGAATTCGACCTGGACGACTTCATCTTCTGTAGGGGGTTTACGCTGCTGGAAACGCCACTCCCACTTGGATCCTAAGCGCTGTGCCCAGGGTTCGTATTCGGAGTACTCGAATGCTTGGTCTTCATCATCGATTGGGGGTTTAGAGAGACCATGTTAGCGGATAACATTTTCTTGAAGTCCCGAATGGCCCTAGCATTAGAGTACAAGGTGCACTCTTGATCGTAGCCCGATGCTGGTGGAAGGTTGACCACTTCTACTGCCACCTCGGAGACAGAAATGACGTCACACTGTACCTCTGCGGCTGGACTACTCTCAGATTGGAGAGTAACCATGTTGGCCATCACGGTCTTCTCTTCGTAATGTAACGATATGACGTTGGCGTTAATGAGGTGCTGAATTTGCCTCTTCAATACACAGCAGTCTTGTGTTAAGTGATGGACGTACTGGTGATAATGGCAGTACTTGGGATGGTCCACCTTTTCTACCTCATCAAGACACCTGGATGCCGGGATGGACAGTTTTCCACTCTTTGTAAGCATCTCGAAGAGCTCCAGTGTATCCTCGTCATTGAAGGAGTAAGTCTCACTCGGCCTCTGCACTTCCGCCGACTTGGGGTTCACAGCTGCTAATCCTTTGGAGATGTTGATGGTCATGGCTTGCTTGCCTTTTCTGTCTTTCAGGTTGTTGCTGGACGAGCGTCTCCCTTGTCTTCGGGCACAGAAAAGTGCATCCCCAGGAGCTGTGCGTCCTGGGCTTTCCTTTATGTGACATCCGCCTTTGTAATGAAAGGCGTCCACTTCGTGTAGGGAGTACTGTGCCACAATTTTATAGCGGACAGCATGTTTTTGCGGCAGGAGTCCATAAGCATGGGCTCGGGCATGCCAGGTGGTAATCGGAGGGTTGCCTTGCGAAAGCGCTCGATGTATGCACGGACAGGCTCTTTCTCCTTCTAGACAATTTCTATGAGGGTCGACATGGTTATATTTATGCCTCCTTCATAGAATCGGTCCATAAACCGAGTCTTCAAGTCTTCAAATAACGAGATACAATCGTCCGAAAGACTGTAGAACCACTCATAGGCTACCCCCTGAAGGGCTCCTATGAATATGTTGGATAGGAGGGCGTCGTCCTTTGGCAGGTGCCCCATTACAGAAGTAAAGTACCTCAAGTATTGTCGAGGAGACCCCTTCCCTTCATAAGATGTAAGCGTCTGTGGATTGTATTTGGGAGGATAGACGACGTTGTCCCACTCGACAGGGTATGGCTGCCGGATCCCTATCTTTCAGAACATTGCTTGCTTCTCCCTGGCATCATAATGAGGATACAACTCCTTAATGGCCTGCTATATTTTGGCCGGCATTGCGGAGCCTATAGCCGATGGAGTACACGAGCATGGTCCTGCCTGATTGGCAGTAGGCAGCCTGCTGGATTCGTCATTGGTTGGCGGATCACGCGCAGGTTTAGAGGCAGCAGGGACCATGCTACTCTTGAGGTCAATTATGACCGAGGATAGGATCTTCATGGTTTCCGTCAGCGTATCTAACTTCGTGTCGAGAACTTCGATACATCTGAGAGCTTTATTATTGTCTTCCTCATTGCCATTGGCCATGAACACAGACTGAGT
Source organism: Iris pallida (assembly GCA_029216955.1). Taxonomy (NCBI): domain Eukaryota; kingdom Viridiplantae; phylum Streptophyta; class Magnoliopsida; order Asparagales; family Iridaceae; genus Iris; species Iris pallida. The sequence continues at coordinate 72,622 of JANAVB010019124.1, read as the reverse complement.
GTGAGGGTGACTTGAGGGAGCCGTAGATACTTTACTTTCTGGCTTAGACGCCTGAGCCTCACTGTCATGAGGATATACCGTAAGATTGTGATCTTCTTCGGACTCAGTATGGTTGCTACCCCCAGACTGGTGACTGGCTTTGCCAATAGAGACATCCATATCGTATTGCGCCTCCTCAGATTATAACACAGGGTTGTTGTGCATGGTAGAAGACTGGTAACCCATAGTTTTTGACAAGGCACCCAATGCAGATCTGGAATGAGTGCCTTAGAACACACCTACATCGGGTAACTTAGCTTTACTGCTCTCTGACCTCCTCTTCGGTTTAGCAACCGATATGGAAGGATTCTAGGAAGGCTTCTTAAAAGCTCTAGAAACCTGCACCGCTTAGCATGTGGCGATGCGGGGTTCATCTTCTCTATGGCTCACTGACCCCCCTGTTAAGCCTCTGGCGTGGGGTCGGCGTGAAGTATAGTCTCTGGAAGACGGAACGCCTGCTCGGCGATGGCGCAGCTGTCTGCTGACAACAACAGTTGATGGTAATCTGGGTATAAGACTGCCTTGATTTAGGCACGTCCTCTGCCACATATTCTTCTTCCACTTGGGAGAGGGTTGGATCTTCTGTCGTAGCACTCCCATTGTATATACAGGGAAGCTGCATGTAAGTACGGTTGAGTAGGTCTGGCAAGGAAGCCTCTTGTCGCTTCTACAGAAATGCTACTCGCATGGCTCCCTTCTCGTGGGACGTACCCCTGGTTTGGCTTACGCACAGGAGTACCACAGTGGAAGAAAGATTCGACTGGTTGAGGCATCGGAGCGCGAGAGACAGTCTTGTATATCTTTCCGTTGGCTGCGCGTGTAACTGTCAACACGGGCCTCTGGTCTGTCGTTGGTATCGCACGCTTTTTGTACGAAGTACGAGCCCCATTCAAATCGAGATACGCTAAAACACCGACATTCGGTATACCTGAACAATTGTGTTGCTCACTTGCCTATTGGATATTGCCCTGTCCTTGATTTTACCTGGGTCATCGACCTCCTTTCCATATTATTTTTCCTGTCTGTACGGTTTATCTTACTCGATCCTACTTACCTCTCCAATGCTCGTTGGAGTCAAGGGTGATAACCTGACATGTGATTGCTACTATATTAACTATCAACTAATGCATCAGTGGGTATCAGATGTCTCGTATGCAACCTATATGATATGCAACTGAGGTATCAGAGTATAACTCATCTCTGATACTCGATCAAACCTCCCTACTACCCGCTGCTATGTAATTTCCCTCTTACAACATGTGTAACACCTAATAACCCGCATACCCCCTTCTCCTATATACCATTCATGTAAATAATCCCTTTGGGACTGTTATATAGGTGGACGAGGATTTTGATACCCATTCCATCTCGTGGCCTGTCACTCGAAGTAATATATATATTCATGTGTATATAGAACTGACACTCTACTATGTATATGCATTATGCGTATGGCATCTATACTGGCTACTCGTTTAAGATTGTATAGGACCCATCTTGCACCTTAAAGTTTCTCACTCATGCAATTCCTCTTACTGTCCTTAGCAAACTTCTATTACTCTACTCCCTTCACAAGTCTACACCTGTACCCTATATATATTTGTACTGATTACTCTATGGTACAAGGATAACCCTCTTGAATATATAGGTATCTGCCAACCTATCAAAATCTAACGGGTACAAAGGGATGTCTAATCGTATCAGTTTGAATATAACGGACGGTTCACATGTTAGTATCAATGTGATACATTAAAGGTTCATAGGTTGGTAGTGTTTGCCATTGATTGTAAAAGTACAGAACAATTATCGGAGGACTGAACTTAGACTCACAATACAAACTTGCTCGTATAAAGAAAGCCTAGGGACGAAAACCTAGGTACAGCAGTCTAAGTACGATTGTTTATTTTAGATTCTGGGGGGTGACGATAGAGGCTCGGGAAAGCGACGGCCGCTCTGCCTTACTCCTTGGACGATCGGTACGCAGCCTTGACTCGGGGAAGATCTGCTTGGTCGTTGACGAAGAAATGCCTTCTTGCTCTCTCTCTGATTGCTCTCCTGGCTTCTCTCTCTCTGTGTATATTCTCTCTCTGACTATGGAGGAAGTCTCTCTGTGTATACGTATTCTTCTCTGGTTTCTTTTTTTTGTATATCTCTCTATATCACAAGGGAATGGCACCTTGCTATTTATAATAGTGGGATGTGATCGCTAGGGTTGCCAATGATTAGCTCTTGGAGATGGCGGCGGCTAGGGGATTGATCAATCCAGGCCGTTCGTTTCTGATTGTGACGAATCAGAACCATTAAGGGTAGATTACACCAAATCCCCATTAGCAATTAATGCTGATTGGCATAAATTTTCCTTATAATGATTCTCTTATATCTGCGAATAAATCAAATTTATTCTCCTGCCACGTGCCCCAGATCATTGGGATCCGACCCGATCTTGGATTGCCATAAATCTGGGAGATTGATCGGCTAAGGACACGTGTCCTGAGAGCCAATGGTGAGATTTGAACCGCGTGCAAATTGGGCCGCATGAGATTTAGGCCGCATGGATTTTGGGCCGCATAAGACTTGGGACACATGTCAGGGCTGTCTGGGCAGTGGCCCCCTCCTTCAGACTCCTGAACCATATGATGAGCCGCATGGACCGCATAATGGTGTGTCTGCTTGAGCCGCATGGGCATGATCTTCTTGAGCCGCATAGGGATGATTCCACTCGAGCCGTATGGGACAGCTTCACTCTGAACCGTATGGGAAGTCTTCACTTTGAGCCGCATAAGCACACCCACGTGGCAGGGCCACGTGGCAGGGCCACGTGGCATTTTGTTGTTCTCGGGGGATCGTGTCAGAGATTTATTTCTCTTCCCTAGAGATTCATCATCATGACAGAGTCATAATTACCTGCTTTGGTGTCAGGTCTGTCAACTTTTCAGAGGGGTCAGCCGTCAAAGCAATTAATGCAGCATGGATCAGAGGGGAGCACTGTCATGCCACGTGTCTTCTGAGCCGCATGGAATGCCTCCGGACGCATAGCTCCTTATGCCGCATGACTCCCTGAGCCGCATGCGTTTTTTGAGCCGCATGGGTCTTTCTTGGACGCATGAGTCAATTTCTTTAGTATTTTCCATGCTTCTACAGGACCCCCTTCAAAGTTTTCAATTTGTAAAATTGAAATACTTTGAATAAGAAGCATGGCCGTGCTCTTCTAACCGCATATGAAACCCTGACCGCATAGAGATCTTGGCCGCATAGATTGTTCAGCCGTATAGCTGCTCGCCACGCCATTATGTCATGCATGCAAACCTTTTTGGGGCAGGATCCTAGGAGTTTCTGACCTCTAATTAACTAGTCAGTATCGATAGCCGAAGAGTCGACTACTTTGTACGAAGCGTCGGTCTTGGTCCTCCTTTCTCTATAAATGGAAGGGTATTTAGAATGATTTCTCTCTTAGACTCTTTCTGATTAAGATTTCTGTCTTGCTTCCTTCTTCCAACTGACAAACCACGATGGCACCTAGGGCTTCCAAGGCAGTGAAGAAGGTTGTGGCCAGGAGCAGGAAGTCGGTTTCGTCTTCAATTGCCGCACCCCCCGTTCGTCTTGATGTTCATGTTGTCGTCGAAGGTAAGGACTGTGCGGAAGATTGGGTGCTCTAAAACCCTAAAAGATGCTGCTCTGCTGCATTGCTTCGTGCATAATCATTTTGATGCGATCTTTTTAGATTACGTGGTCCGCATACACATCCTATGAGCCGCATAGAAAATATTCCATGCCCAAGCCGCATAAGAATTGTCTTTAAACGAGCCGCATGAACACTTCTGAATATCTTCTGACTGTTTTCATCATTTTTCATCACTTTTTTCTGTCTTTTGGTTCTTATAGTGTCTCCACCGAGTGCTGATATTGCAATGGTAGAGGATCCGTCGCTCCCTGGCGTCAATCAGGGGCCTTCCTCTGTTAAGAAGGAGACAATAAAAGAAGAATCGGAGCCTGAGAGGGACGACGTCCTCCCCACTGTCGAGACTGCTGAGGGTGACACCACTGGGAATCCTGATTCTCCCATTCTGGACGAGGATCTTCCTCAGTTGCACCCTTCATACGTAATGTGGTTGAAGGAGTTGTATACGTATTTTTGTAACTAGGGGTTTGAGGTGTCTTGTCTGTAATGAAGAACTTTCTTGTAACCGTGTAGATGTAACTGATTTCTGACTGAATGGAATATATATTTGCTTCACTCTTTTGCTTTGTAATAATCCTTTTATCGGCTCATTTTGCGTGGACCCATTGTCCCTAACATACCCTGGTTTTGGATACAGACAATAAGTTTAAAAGAAAGGAACCAATCATACTGACTCAGAGGTGCTGAGGACATGGTGAGCATGAGGGTCTCTTTGACAGGGGGGTACATAGAACAACTCAGAGGTAATGAGGACATGGAAATTCTATATAGGGGTGATTTGTTTTTGGCGGAAATGGGACGACTCAGAGGTGATGAGGACATGGTCGTCTTGGAAATTTGTGGATCCGTTACCTTTGTTGTGCACTGGGAGTGCAGGTATTAGATCATGAGGGAGGATCTCTTGTAGGAAGAAAGTTCAGCGGTATGATTATACATGACTTTCTTTCAAAAGAGTGACCGGGATGTAAGTTCAGGGGTACCGATGGGCACATAACTCGACAATCCATGAATGTTGGAATCAAAGTGTAAGTTCAGAGGTACCAGCAGGTACATGACTTAGGGATTTGGGATATGTTTATGGAAGAAGGGCATGAGTTCAGCGGTACACGCGGGTACATGACTCAAAAATCTGTGAATGTTGGAATCAAAGTGTAAGTTCAGAGGTACCAGCAGGTACATGACTTGGGAATTTGGGATATGAGTTCAGCGGTACAAGAGGGTACGTGACTCAATAAGTTAGAAAATTAGGGGGTTGAGTTCAGTGGTACCAGCGGGCACATAACTCGGAACTCTGGAAAATATTGTTTAAACATTGTATTTTTTCAGGAACTTGCCGTTGACGGGCAACATGAGCAAGTCTCCGTTCTGCTTGGCGAGGCGGTAAGCACCATTGGAGAACACGGCCTCGATGATAAATGGGCCTTCCCATTTTGGCTGGAACTTGCCGGTGGTCTTGTGAGTCATGACCATTGGCCTCCTGACTGCCAAAATAAGATCGCCCACTTGGAATGTTCTGACTTTGACCTTTTTGTTGAAGGCTCCTGAGATGCGTGCTTGGTATAATTCGATCCTTTACTGAGCTAGGAGGCGTTTTTCATCTAAGGCCTCTAACTCTTGTAGTCGACGTCGGTAGTTATCATCCGTTGTCAATTGATAAGTGAGGGCGACTCGGAGTGAAGGAATCTGAGTCTCTAATGGGAGAACTACCTCACTCCCGTACACCAGAGAGAATGGTATATTCCCGGTGGTTGTTCGAACCGTGGTGCGATAAGCCCATAAGCACTCGTCGAGCTTCTCGTTCCAGTCGCGTTTGTTGGAGGAGACAAATTTCTTGAGGAGTTTGATGATTGTTTTGTTGAATGCCTCTGCTAACCCGTTTGCTGCCGGGTTGTATGGTGTCGAAGCGACATTCTGAATGCGGTGTTTGTCGCAGAATCGGTAGAATGCGTGGCTTATAAACTGCGGACCATTATCATGGATGATCCTTCGAGACAGTCCAAAGCGGTAGATGACATAGTGCTTCAGGAAGCTGATTACGTTCGAAGTCTTGACTTCGGCGAGTGGGACAGCTTCTGCCCACTTTGAGAAGTAATCAGTGATCGCCAGTATGAAACGATGTCCTCGGGAGAAAGGTGGGGTGATTGGACCAATGATATCCATTCCCCATGCTTCGAATGGCCACGACGCCAATGTCGGATGTAGAAATTCGGATGGTTGGTGAATGAAGTCTGCGTGGACTTGGCAGGCCTTGCATTTTTGGGCATAATCTATTGCATCAACCACCATCGTGGGCCAATAGTAGCCCATCCGACGAAGGCGGTCTTGCAGCTTAGGGCCAGGCTGATGGGCCCCGCAGACACCGTCATGAGCCTCTCGTACGACTTCTTTGGCTTCTGCGTTCGACAAGCACCGAAGTAGTAATCCGTCGTAGGAGCGGCGATACAGCATTTTCGTCTCTGTATCGTAGAAGAATCTGAGAGAACGCCGTCTGATAGAAGTAGCCTACTTCGGGTTCTCGGGCAGGATGTCGTAGACCACGAAGTCTATGAATGGTTGTCTCCAGTCAGGCGCTTCGTCGATCATCTGAGCAGAATAGCTCGCCATGGCTTGAACGTTGTTCTTGGGGCAGACCAGCTCACGGCCGACTACATCGACCGAATGATGAGAGTGGTTTGGCACTGCTAGGGAAGCAGCCAGGCTCGCTAGGGCATCCGCTTCGATATTTTGGAGTCTGGGGACGTGTTCGATGAAGAATCCCTCGAATGATGAGATAATGCTGATCGCTATTTGGTGGTAGGGGATCATGTCTTCATGGCGGACTTCGTACGTCCCCCGAATCTGGTTGACGATTAATTGCGAATCGCCGTATGCTTCAAGGTATTCTACCCCCAGTTCTCTTATGAGTTGGAGGCCAATGACCAAAGCATTGTACTCGGCCACATTGTTAGAGCAGGGTTCCGTGAGAGAGTAGGCGCGATTGATCACTAGCCCGGTAGGAGGGACCAATACGACTCCGACTCCGATGACGATGTTTCCCTTGGGTTCGGTTCTTGAAGCGCCATCGAAGAACATCCGCCATATGTTATCGTGGGTGGTTGTATTTGAATCGGCGACCTCATCTGGGATTTTTTTCGTATATTCTGGATGATTCTGATCCTGGATGGGCCGCCAAAAAGTCTGCCAGGGCTTGACCTTTGACAGCCTTCTGCGGGACGAAGATCATATGATAGGGAGACAGCAATATTGCCCATGTAGCGAGGCGGGAGCTGAGTGCCCCTGGTTTGGTCATGAGGACCCTGAGAGGGTTGATTCGTGAGATCACATGTATGGTTTGCCCCGTGACATAGTGCCGCGTCTTTTGAATGGCGAATACCAGAGCGAGGCATTCTTTCTCCACAGCGGTGTATCGGTGTTCGGGCCCGACCATCATTCGGCTGAGATAGTAAATGGCCTGCTCGTGGCCTGCGTCATTGTTTTGTGCCAGCAGGGCACCGAAGGAGTGTTCCATTGCTCGTACATAGAGCAGGAATGGTTTTCCAGGGACCGGGGCCACCAGGACTGGAGGATTTGATAAATATTCTTTAATGTCATCGAAAGCGCGCTGGCATTCCTCGTCCCATACGAATGAGACTCTCTTCTTCATGAGGTGGGTAAATGGTCGGCATTGCCCGAAGATGTTGGAAATGAACCTCCTGATATAAGCTAGCCTCCCTTGGAGGCGTCTAAGTTCACGGAGATTTCTCGGGGGACCCATCTCCATGATTGCCCTCGTTTTCTCGGGGTCTACATGGATACCCCGTGCAGTGATGATGAAGCCCAAGAACTTCCCACTGGATACGCCTAAGAACGATTTTGTAGGGTTCATCTTCAGATTGTGGGCTCGCATTAAGTTGAACACCGTTCTCAGGTCTTGCAGATGATCCTCCTTACGGCGACTCTTGACGGCGATGTCGTTGACATAGCATTCCACTGTCTTGCGCAAATGTTCTCTGAAAATGATACTCGTGGCCCGCTGATATGTAGCGCCAGCATTCTTTAGACCGAATGGCATGACTGTGTAGCAGTATGTGCCAATCGGGGTTCAAAATGAAGTGTGCTTTTCGTCGTCGGGAGACATCGTGATTTGATTGTACCCCAAAAATGCATCCATGAATGACATACGTTCAAAGCTGCAGGTATTGTCGATCATGATGTCTGTGATAGGAAGGGGAAATTCATCTTTGGGGCATGCCTCGTTCAGGTTGCGGAAGTCGATGCAGATTCGAATCTTCCCATTCTTCTTAAGGACGGGTACTATATTGGCGACCCAATCAGGATGTTGCTCTTCACGAATGAAGCCACTGGCTATTAGCTTGTTGACTTCGGCTTCGATCGTGTCCATGACGCCTGGGCGGAAGCGTCGTTGTTGCTGCTTGACTGGCTTTGCATCTGGCCGTATATTGAGTTTGTGGAGAGCGATGTCAGGATTTAACCCTGGCATGTCCTCATAGCTCCAGGCGAACACATCAATGTATTCTCTGACAAGTTCTAAAAGCGACTCTCGTTCTTCGTCAGTTAGGCTTCTACTGATAAAGATTGGTTTTGGAGAAGATTCGCTGCCGAGATCCACTTGTATGACTTCATCTTCAGTAGGAGGTTCTCTCAGTTCGAACCGCTTTTCCTATTGTGCATCTAATTGCTGGGCCCATGGCTCTAGCTCAAGGATTTCGGGGATGTCTTCGTCTTCCTCGTAAGCGTCGGCGAATGCCATGTTGACTGACATGACTTGTCTGAACACATCTTCGATGCTAGTATCTGAGTCGGAAGTTGGTAATCCGGTTGAATGTGACTGCCAGTCGCATTCTTCATCTGAGCTTTCAGGGGTCGTAGTAGGCGTTACATACCCTAAACCGCATCGGGTTTTGTTATAGTAGTTCCTTGGTTTGCCCGCCGGGGCTGGCGTCTTCAAAGGTAATCGTCGTCCAGTGCCGTAGTTCAGTCTTGGCGTTGTCTCTAGATCATACCCCTGTTTCTGCATGAGATATTTGGATTGAGGGCTATAGAGATACAAAGGCAGTCTTCCAGCATCTGACCCGAAGTCGACTTCTTCCATGGCGAGGGGATGCGAGTTGTTCGTCCGGCCGAAGATGATTGGGTGGTCCCCTCCCTCGATTATTCGGTAAGCATCTTCTACTGGAGTAAGTTGGATAGCGGTGTACACATTTGTCACCTGTGTATGTAGGTGAGTGCCTATACCATATTCCATAGCATACATTGTACATAGCTTATTGAGCTCGGTGTAGTTCAAAGATAACCCTTTATTGATGAAGTAAGGTATCTTTTCTAGAGGGATTACATCATCTGCGGAGGGAGCGTCAGTGTGGGCAGCCACATACTTGGCTAGCTCTGGTTCCTCTTCGGCTACCCCCTGTGTGAGAGGGCGCCCTAGTCAGCTTGATCTTCAGAGGTTCAACTGACGGAGCGGAGCGTGGGGTTGTTGGTAGACTAGCAACCCCCAGTCCGGCACTTGATGTGGGGCGAGGGGTGGCTGGTTCGCTTGAAGTGTCAGACCTCGCATCGGGGTGACGACCTTTCTTAGGCAGGCGTATCGTCAGAGGTCCTTCGGAGGGATTGAGCTTCTCTGTTTGGGATTGACCGACTCTCGATAATCTGATGGTAAGTGGCCCTGTTGTGGGTCTCGGTACCTGGCCGGACCTTGGCAGCCGGATTCTCAACTGCTCTTCCTGTGCCGAGAGGCTGATCGCGTCCTTACGCAGCGTGGCCGTAAGGGGTGCGGAATTGCCTGGTTTGCGAGCCTGGAGGTGGATTGTCAGAGGTTCTACTGATCCCATAGTTGCTTCAACCTCAGTTTGTTTATTTCTTCCTTCAAGGTGCCTCTTCGACTTTTCGTATAGGCAGGAGTCCGAGTAATAAGATTTGACCCCTTTGAAGGGATCGATGTCAGCAAATTCTGTCCTCACGAAGCCGTGCTTGTCGACATATTTGAAGCATTAGTGTAGCGTGAAAGGCACGATCATGTAATCGTGAATCCAAGGGCGCCCCAAAAGGATGTTGTATGAAGTGTCGGCATCTATGACGTAGCAAGTGACTTCTGATTGGAGATCGCCAATCTGATATTTCAGACGGATCTTTTCGATTGGGTAGCTCCTGCCCGAATTGAACCTGCTGATGGCGGTGTTTGTAGGGATCAGGCGATGCATTGGGATGCGAAGATGATGCAGTAATCCTTTTGGAATGATGCTTATGGAAGACCCGGGGTTAATGTGCATCCTGTCCACCTTTATGTCGTCGATGTAGCCTGTGTAGTATAATGGGCGATCGTGTAGATTAGTCTTGATGAGCATGTCTTGTGGAGTGAAGACGATGTTGGCCATTGCTCCCGTACAGGCGCTGTCTTGGAGGTCTACGGGCTGATTTTCTCCCGTGAGGTTGACCTGAGCTAGGTATGCGTCGGCATTTTGAAGTGCATCGCTCAAAGCTGTGCGGACATCCTTCGAGAGCCTCAGGAGTTCATATAAGGACAATTTGGCCGGTGTATTGGCCAATTGCGCCAAGATGTCGAAGTTGTAGGGCCTCTCTAGCCCCTGAGATGTTTTCGTTCGGAGGGATTTGTCGAAGCGAGTCTCCTTCGGCCTAGGCTTGTCGTTCGTCGAAGGCTGAGCCGATCCCGGAGCATCCGTGGTAGTGGGCGGATGATCATCAGTCGAGTTTTCAGCCACAGGTTGAGATTGTGCTCCGGATCGAGTAACAACGGCCGTGACTTCCTCTTCATCTGCTGAGGTGGTACGGCAGGATCTGACTTTTCCACTTTTCTTTTTAGAAGATGGAGTGGACTGAGTTACCTCGTAGACTAGGTCCGGATGGACCCACATGATTTTCCCTCGTGATGTGGTGAGGGGTACTAGACCAGCAGCTTGAGCAGGCGGGAGATTAGCAATCTCCGTCGTTGCCAGAGGGATGGGTATAACCCCATCCTCGGTCTCTGTTGGAGGGAAGCTGTCGAATTGTACGGACACCATATTGGCTGCCACGGTTACCTCCTCGAAATCGATGGCCAGAGCGTTCGAATCGATGAGGTTCTGGATATATCGTTTTAGTTGGTAGCAGTCGTACATAGCATGGTGGACGTAGCGGTGGTAATGGCAGAACTTTGGGTTCTCCAGATCAGCCGGCCGAGGCTTCCGTCTTGGTGGAGGAAGCTGAATCCTATCTTGTATGAGCATGTCCAAGATAGGCTTGACGTGACCGTCTTCAAAAGAGTAAGTGATTTGAGGCCATTGTTTGTCTGCAGGTTGCGACTCGGGCTTCTGGGCTGTATCGGCCACCATAGCCTGCTTGCCTCTGTTGTCCCGGTTGTTGGAGGGGCTACTCCCATTGTCGTTGGTGGTGCTGGGACGCTTGCTCTTGTTCTCTCCCTCTGAGATATGTAATTCTAGTTGGCGAGCCTTCTTTAATCGTTCTTCGGCACTTGTAGCACTAATGATAAAAGCCTTCCAGTCCTTGAATTGACTCTCGTCCATCCAGAGACTGATTGTTGGGAGTAGTCTCTTTTGGCAAATTTCGATCAAGGAGGAGTCCGGGTTGCCAAATGGTAACTTTATTACGGTTTGACGGAACCGCTCAATGTAATTCCTCGTCAGCTCTTTCTCTCCTTGAATGACATCCATGAGGGTAGACATCGTGATGTCCTGCCCTACCTCATAGAACCTCTCCAAGAACAGGCGTTTGAAGCCAGCGAAGGAATAGATGCAATTGTCTGGCAGGTTGCGGTACCAATCGAAGGCGACTCCTTCCAATGCCCCAATGAATAACCGTATCAGGATAGCATCATCATGGGGCAGATGGTTGGTAGTGACCTCGAAGTAAGTAATGTACCGACTTGCTGAGGTCTTGCCATCATAGGGGTTGATATTGAACGGCTTATATCTTGGTGGGAATGGAACATCCCTCCATTCAGCAGGATATGGTTGCCGTATTCTGAAGTCTTGAGAGTTTTCTCTGGCGTGGAACATGGCTCGGAGCTCTTGAACTTCTCTCCTTACTTCTCGGGTCTCATCTGTCGCAGTCGGAGCCGTTACTTCGAGAGGATTATTGCCCGGGTTCGGTGCCGCCAAATTTGAATCTACGTTGATTGGGGGACCCGTGCTTGTCTGGCCAGGTGTCACCCCCTGCAGATTAGGAAGCGTCGCTTTGATCTCGTCTACAGACTTGACCAAGGCGTGCAATATGGCCTCCAAAGTGTCGATGCGCTGGCGATCACCGGAACCGCCTTGATTACTGTCTGTCATGAACACCGTCTTCACATGAGGAGTGACGAAAGGAGTGGTGGAGGATGTACCCTCCGAGTCGTACTCGTGCATCGAGAAATCATCAGGATATGTGGGGATGTTCTCTTCAGGTTCAGACTCGGAAGGAACACTACCCCCGGCTTCGAAGCTTGCTTCGTCTAGGATGTCCTTGGGGATGTCGGTATCTGTTGTATCCGTCGGAGGATTTGCTTCCTCCAGTCCGTATTCCTGGAATGTCGGATTGTCGTGGATGTTTGGAGGAGTGCTACCCCCAGTTTCGACGACCCCCAATGTTGCAGACGACGAACTTCCTACTGCAGCAGTTTTCGTCTTCGAACGGGTGTGTTGAAATACTCCAGTGGAGGATAACCCTTTAGACAACGGTTTTTTAGCTGCAGTAGTTGACACCTTTGGGCTGGAGATGCTCGTTTTTTTCCCTCTTCCCTTGGCGAGAACTTTCTGTGCCGACTTGCAGGAGACAACAGGAGGTGCCTCGTCTTCTGAGCTCGGGTGATGTAGTCTTTGGAAGACGGATGGCCGGTCTTCCGTCACCGCCGCGTTGCTGCAACAGCAGTTGACGATGATCTGGGTGCATTGATATCCGTGTGAGGGATCTTTACACCCCGAAGCTCCTTCTCTTTCCTTGCATTTGTGGAGGATAACCTCACGCAGGTCAGAGGAACCACTTTGTCCGTTTGCCGCCGGGGGCTGGACTTGAGTGGTCTTATACAACTTCCCATCAGAGGCCCACGTGATAATCAGCGGGACGCCCCGATAGTCAGAGGTTGGGGCAGTCGTCTGGACTTGATGAGCCCGCGCTGTCCTAGACTTCCTCCTTTTAGCACTTGTGGGTGCGTAATAGGAGGAGTCTAAGTCGAATACCACAGAGTCTGGATTATCATCCAGATAATGATCAGAGTCAGGACCGCATGAGAGCCGGTCGAAGACTGATCGAAAGAAGCGTGGGACGGATGCTATGCGGCTAGCATTGGGTACCGTGCAGGCTGTCTGCATGCGGCTGTCTTTTATTGTAGGATGAGTCTTTATGCGGTTAGGAGTCACGACCGTGCAGGCTGACCGTATACGGTTGGCATCTGTGGCCGCATGGGTTTTCTGCAAGCGATTGACTTTAATAGCCGCATGAGTCTCATCCGTGCGGTTGGCAACTGTAGCCGCATAAGTTATGCGGCTGACAGATGTGGCCGCATGAGTTTTCTTTATGCGGTCGGCGGTTGTAGCCGCATGGGTTTTCTCCCTGCGGTTAATACTCTTCTGCGGCTCGGATCGCGTAGAGTTCCTCTTTGCCCCTGCAAGTCCAGCATCATAGTGTTTTCTTCTGCCGGACTTGGGGACAGCAGAGTTGTCTACGGTCTGAAGTGGGGCAGCAGGGGAGTCTTTCTCGCCATCTTGAGCAATAGAGAGCACCTCATCAAGGGCTTACGGAGGAGCAAATAATTTTGGCCTCCACTCTTTGCGAGCCTTTATGGTGCGGGTGCGCTTCTGGACCGGGCCAGTGCTACCTTCAGAGAGCATCTCTTCGAACGCCTGTTGGTCGAAGCGTACGACCATCTTCTGTTGTGTAGAGCCAAGTTTGGCTGCGTCCGATTGCATCACCAACTCCTCAGCCGTGGAGAAGCTAGTCCCCAGCAGAGTCGCCATCGTGTTTGCCATTGATTGTAAAAGTACAGAACAATTATCGGAGGACTGAACTTAGACTCACAATACAAACTCGCTCGTACAAAGAAAGCATAGGGACGAAAACCTAGGTACAGCAGTCTAAGTACGATTGTTTATTTTAGATTCTGGGGGGTGACGATAGAGGCTCGGGAAAGCGACGGCCGCTCTGCCTTACTCCTTGGACGATCGGTACGCAGCCTTGACTCGGGAAAGATCTGCTTGGTCGTTGACGAAGAAATGCCTTCTTGCTCTCTCTCTGATTGCTCTCCTGGCTTCTCTCTCTCTCTGTGTATATTCTCTTTCTGACTATGGGGGAAGTCTCTCTGTGTATATGTATTCTTCTCTGGTTTCTTTTTTTTGTATATCTCTCTATATCACAAGGGAATGACACCTTGCTATTTATAATAGTGGGATGTGATCGCTAGGGTTGCCAATGATTAGCTCTTGGAGATGGCGGCGGCTAGGGGATTGATCAATCCAGGCCGTTCGTTTCTGATTGTGACGAATCAGAACCATTAAGGGTAGATTACACCAAATCCCCATTAGCAATTAATGCTGATTGGCATAAATCTTCCTTATAATGATTCTCTTATATCTGCGAATAAATCAAATTTATTCTCCTGCCACGTGCCCCAGATCATTGGGATCCGACCCGATCTTAGATTGCCATAAATCTGGGAGAATGATCGGCTAAGGACACATGTCCTGAGAGCCAATGGTGAGATTTGAACCGCATGCAAATTGGGCCGCATGAGATTTGGGCCGCATGGATTTTGGGCCGCATAAGACTTGGGACACGTGTCAGGGCTGTCTGGACAGTGGCCCCCTCCTTCAGACTCCTGAACCATATGATGAGCCGCATGGACCGCATAATGGTGTGTCTGCTTGAGCCGCATGGGCATGATCTTCTTGAGCTGCATAGGGATGATTCCACTCGAGCCGCATGGGACAGCTTCACTCTGAACCGCATGGGAAGTCTTTACTTCGAGCCGCATAAGCACACCCACGTGGCAGGGCCACGTGGCATTTTGTTGTTCTCGGGGGATCGTGTCAGAGATTTCTTTCTCTTCCCTAGAGATTCATCATCATGACAGAGTCATAATTACCTGCTTTGGTGTCAGGTCTGTCAACTTTTCAGAGGGGTCAGCCGTCAAAGCAATTAATGCAGCATGGATCAGAGGGGAGCCCTGTCACGCCACGTGTCTTCTGAGCCGCATGGAATGCCTCCGGCCGCATAGCTCCTTATGCCGTATGACTCCCTGAGCCGCATGCATTTTCTGAGCCGCATGGGTCTTTCTTGGCCGCATGAGTCAATTTCTTTAGTATTTTCCATGCTTCTACAGGTAGCAGTCGGATATAACGAAAACTTATACTTTAGTATCCATTGGATACAAATTAAGACCAAACCTAACCGTGGCTCATAGGTTCTGCAAATTAATCTGCAAGTCAATGTGGACTCGTCTACTAACCTATTAGTCTGTACATGATACTCCAAGTACCATTCTCACATGGTCTACCACGTCAAGCCTCTTTCTGCTATAGGTATTTCAATCTGATACTAATATTACTCTAAATCCCTATACATGGCATACTCCATTGCCTAATAATTTGAGACTCAACCTACCCCTAGGCATTCTCCGGTGTCAGAGTCCCATATGAGACAGCTACCCAGACTTGGAACATTACCATGGCCAACCTCTGTGTTTTATTAGTATTTTACTCTGTACTAACTGGCTATACTGATACCTAGATATATGTACTATCTAAATTACCGACTTCCTACTGTTGCTTCATTCTTAGAGTTTTGGTCTGTGGATCAGGTAACTTAAAAAAATAATACTGTCCCATGGTTTTTAGCCTATACATGGGTAACCTATTGGCCTATTGGGTTGCCCTAGGTTGTATTGTTGCTATTGTCACGCCCCAGAACCAGAATACTGGAGAGCGGGGGCAGACATAGCCAGCTACGTATATGAAATGGAATCCATCTCGCTATACGGTCACGGCTGTCTAGATACAAGAGGGTTTATCTACAAGCCAGCAGTCTCTTAAGGTCATGAACAAGCCTAGTGTCTCAATCACGAGCAAGTAAGTAAAAGTTACAAGATGTATGATTATTAAATATACAATAATAAGGCGTCCCAAATATTACATATTCAGCTGATCATGAAGCTAATCGTTACAAAATGTTAGGACTAGCAAGAGTTTAGTCATACATGATCAACCCTAGGATCTGTTAATCATGTTACAGCCCGTAGGCAGACAGTAAGTAAGTGCAACCGAGCTAAACAGGTGCTCGTCGGCTAAACGCCTCAAAAGAATATTTTTACAATAGAGTGGGAGAGCCAAAAATAACCTACTCGTTGCCAGGATTCCTTCTAGTGTTCACCATCTGGCAGGAAGGTCGGTAGATCCTCTGGAGCTGCTCCAAAATCTGGCCACACAAAACCAGCTGGGTCAGACCCCAGAAAGAGCAAGTGCCACAAAGGAGGCTTCATTTAAGAACCAAAACCAGCAATCAGCACAAGATATAAATAAAGTAAGAACTGGAAATAAAGAAAATACACCAGGATGATATACGACGAGATAACCATGGAACTATTCAGATAACCAGGTTATAACCCGTAAACCAAACAAGGACCAGGGTTGTAACCCTTCGTCTGAACAGAACTTGGAATTCTTACCATTTATCGGTAAAATAAATACAAGCATTCTGGTCGTTCAATGATCTGGAACAGGATCCGGGCAAGACTAGACTGGTTAGACTCCATCCAATCACTTCACGGCCAAGCAAGAATTACGGCTTGATACTTTAACTAACTAGGGTTGTCACCAGCCTAATTACTAACAAGATGCAGTGAGATTGTTCCACAGCCACAAGCCCTACAGACCATCCAGGTTCCCCGGGTTAAAAGATTAGAGTTGAATTCTGGTGGGTACATCGTCCAGAAAACGAATGTACCCTTAGGTAGCTTGAAGGGTGCAACACATGACAGTGTGCTGGAAATGTGCCCTACTCGACGGCAGGCTACAGATCCCAAGGCGTGCCCAGGTAACGGGATTGCCTGTAGCTGGGAAATCTCTTCATGACTAATGTATCAATCTAGTTATTAGCCCTTAGTTTATTTCAATAGGTACTCCTGACCGTGGTACTCAGGAGTTCCCTCCTAGACATGATGCAAGACAAGACTGGATTATTTATACAAGCACAATCGCCCACGGTGTCCAGGTTATTATACAGGTCATGTCATGTCAGGTAGCCGTCGCAACAGCTTACCAAGGTATAACATGTCAGGTTATCAGGTCAAGTGTACTTGTCAGGAGTGCGCCACGACGGGCCACTATCAGGTCATGTCAGGTTACTCATGTCAGGAGTGCACCACTACGGGTCACTATCTGGTCATGCTCAATTGTCAATTACAAACATATCAAGTAAATTCGCAATTATCAAGTTCATGACAAAAGGCATAAGGATATAAAATAGGCGTAAAATATCTAATAAAATATCAATATACAGGGCTATAAAAGAGCCAAGCTAAAGGAAAATAAAACCAAATCTGACACGCTGACATAAGGCCAAGTCAGCCAAAGGCCATACGCTCAGGCCAAACTATGCTCAGGCCAGCGTACACCTTGCTCGCTTAAGCTAGCGTACCAAGGCACACGTACGCTCAAGCTACAGGTCAGCGTACGCTCAAGCTAGCGTACCAAAGGGTCCATACACTTCCAATGGGAAGCGTACGCAAGGGTCAGCGTACACAAGGACACGGTCAAGCTATAGGTCAGTGTACGCTCAAGCTAGCGTACGCTCAAGACTGCGTACGCTTGAGCTAGCGTACGAATGGGTCTAGGGCACGCTCACGCTAGCGTACGCAAAAGACACGCTGCCAACAGGCAGCGTATCAAGGCTAGCGTACGCTCGCTAAAGAGCAGCGTACCAAGGCTAGCGTACGCTCGCTAAAGAGCAGCGTACCAAGGCTAGCGTACGCTCGCTAAAGAGCAGCGTACAGCTCAGCGGCGTAAGCTAAAAAGCTAGCTCACTGATCACTGTCTTCTCCAAATGGCAAGAACAGCAAGAACTCTAAAGTTGAATCTAAGCTTCAACAGTCCATATCTTGGTCAAAACAAGTCCGAATCCAACTTTTCAAAGGTCAAAATTGGGTAGAATGAAGTTCTCTACAACATGGAACCATCAAAACTTGAAAACAAGGAAGTTTGATAGATCAAAACACCAAAAATCTGAAAATAGCAAGACTCTAGATCTACAAGAATTAAGGCCTCAAAATGGAAAATGACAAGTTCTAATGTGGTTTAGAATCATGAGGAGAAGCTAATGAAACCATAAAAAGGGGTTCTCTTGTGGAAGCAAGTTGCACTTGCCTATGGTGTTCTTGGTTGGTGGAGAAGAGTAATGGTGGGGGAAAGAGAAGTAAATGAGAATTATGGAGGAGAGAGAAGGTTGGTGGGGATAATAAAGAGGGGGGTTGTGGTGGAAATGAAGGAGAAGCATAGGCTAAGGTGTTCCACCCTTGGCCCATGATGAACCAAGCATTGGGCCGGCCGAACCAAGCCAACCCAAACCGAGAGTTAAACCAAGCCGAGAGCTAAACAAGGAATCAGACAATACAGAATAAAATACGTATACGTATCCCAAAATACGTAATATGAACACAGGCATTACAGCTATAAATACAATTTCCACAAGTCTAATTTCCTAGTTACAATTTATTATCCTTAATAGGTACCTTGGATGATAATCTTTACAGACTCCTCATGCTATTTGTCCTACTACCTAGGTGTCTTACGAGTACTGCTCTGATACTCCTCTGCCAATGTCTTCTTGGGTACTTCCAAACCTCCTTTCCTATATGACTTGCCTATGTATCTTGACTGTGCCGCTGTCCTAATGTTTTGGGTAACCAACAAATACTGAGTCTCTCAAAGATCTATGGTATACCCATGATGCTAACTTATGTGTTGGAAATGCCAGTGTGTTCCTACTATTATCGAATCCATGGGATAGGGCATTAATTTGAACACCTAAGTCATGAACTGTAAAAATAGGAGTAGATTGTGTACCTTTTAGTTGGCTTTCCTCGATTGATTTCTGCGAACCCTCTACTTTTCTCGTACCGGGGAGAAAAGGAACTAGGGTACGAAGTGAAGAGGGATGGCTGCTTCTCTTCATATATATAATATAAGAGAGTTTTAGGTTTGGTCAAGGGAAGATTGTATAGAATGAAAATCGATTTGAAATCAATTTAAGTTAATCTTTGATCAACTGTAGGATTCGGAGGGAATCCTCCTATCAAACTTGGTTTACACAATCAGAGTTTAATTCAAAGGGGGGTCGGCCAGATTCAATTAATGTTTGGGAATTTTGAATTTAAGTCCCTGGCTCATTTATTTTTGCAAGGTAACCTATTGTCTTCACTAATCAACTATTCAAGAATTATATTAGGGGGAAATATATGTATTTATATATTAGCAAATAAAAGGCTCATGGACCTACAAAATATAAATTCACTATCTTGAATCAAATAATTAAAATTTTCCTTTAATAAATTTCATGACGGGGGTTTACATCCTACCCACATTAAAATAATTTCAACCTCGAAATTTAATAAAGCCAAGATCTATTAGAATAAATAGTCTAGCATAACTGCTATAAAAGTAATTCATCTCTTAAATCAAGGTATAATATAGGCCTAAATACTACTGCCAATATCTACTGAAAATTTCTGCCAGCTGCTCCTTGTGGTGTTGTTGCATCCTTCGTGATCATGGCATAAGCTTGTCCTCCCTGTGCGGCTGGTAGTGGTGGGCAATCGTGTTTCTCTTCGGACAAAATTGAGATATGTGCTGGTTGGATCCACAAGTCCAACACAACCCTAACCATTTATGGCATTCTTCTTGGACGTGGCCTCTCTTCATACAATATTGGCAGGTGGGAACATTTTGGACTTGATATGGGGCTGCTCGTGGCTGTTGAGGGTACTGCTGTGCTGCAATCTTCTCTGGGGAATTGGATCGCTTCGTCGATCCCGATTGGTTGCTGCATCCTCCATATGCGTCTCTGCCCCTCTTTTGCTTGCGCTTCAACTCTTTTTCTACCGCCTGTGCGACCTTCAAGATTCTTCCATAGGTTGTGGCTTGACTGGTGGTGATGGCTAGGAAAATTTCATGTGATAGCCCTTTCTTTAACTTCTTGGCTTTGGCTTCAGGGGTTATGGCATCTACGAAGCAGCTGAGGCAGGAAAACTCTGTGGTGTATTCGTCGATGGTGAGGTTGCCCTGCTCTAGGCTCTCAAACTCGTTCTCCAACTCCTCTAGGGCCACATCGGGGTAGAATTTTTTCTTGAACAGCTCATTGAACTCTTTCCAAGTCACATCTGGTGCGATAAATCGGGGCTCATCTCTATACCAAGTGTGGGCCATGTCGTAAAGCTGCATGCTAGTTGACTCTATCTTCAGGAACTCGAGTCATCCGAAGAATTCGATCCACGTTCTCTAACCACTCATCCGCATAGAGAATCCTTTCTGTCCTCTTGAACTCCCTGGGCCTAAGGTCTATAAAATTCTTGAAAGTTCCAGGGCACGGTCGTGGATCATCTCTAGTCTGGAGAGCCTCTTTCAAGGTGTCACGGAAGGTGTTGGCCTACTCCGTTTGGGAAGCGACCAGCTGCTAGAAGATTATGAGAAGAGTAACGTTGTCCAGTGCAGGCGGTGGAGGTAGAATATGTGCTGGAGATACGGCAGGTGCTGGATATGTCGCTGGTGCTGGATGCATAGGAAATGTTGGACACATCGCTGGTGTCGGGTGCATGGCTGGTACTGGATGTGGAACACGTGCTGGATGCTGAACTCGTGCTGGTGGTGGGACAGATTTTGAAGGTAGAACAGGTGCTTGTGGTGGAGCCTGTAGAGGAAACTGTGGGAGTGGTGAAATATCGTCTCTGCGAGATCTCAAGAATTACGGCTGTAGCGAATTGTCCATATGCGTAAGTTGGCCTCCCCACGTCGGTAGGGTTATGTACATGAAGAATTCTCCTGCAGTCAGTAGGGTGTTTAGGGAAGCATTGTTCCTGTCTTGAGAATCCATTTACTGCAATAAAAGAAAAACATTTAGCCGTTGAAGAATTTCAAGCAGGATGCAAGTCAAGGATTCAATGAAAATCAAGGACAGAGATCAATACTGAGTTCAAAACATATAGATGAGATCCTAAGAGTCTAGTACTATTTACAGGCTACATCAGTACAGTGACGTAACCGAAGTGATTAACGTGGACCTGCATGGGCCACCAAAAAACTTGTCACGATCCGCACCCTCTTTTCGGATACAAAGCATGTCCAAGCCCCGTCTACGCCGTAGTGTCGGCGGTAGAATGTTGTCTAATATACACAAGTCACAGAATCTATAGAACTAACATGACAGTCTAGATCTCATCCACAAAAATATGATACAATGAGACTGAATGATGAAGGATAAAATAAAATCAAGTTTGTCAAGAATCCAAATTACGTCCGGTGGACACAAATCCACTACCAAAAGACGAAATAAAAGAAAGACGTAAAATAAG
The DNA here is from genome assembly GCA_029216955.1 of Iris pallida. Classification (NCBI taxonomy): domain Eukaryota; kingdom Viridiplantae; phylum Streptophyta; class Magnoliopsida; order Asparagales; family Iridaceae; genus Iris; species Iris pallida. The sequence continues at coordinate 51,362 of JANAVB010019124.1, read as the reverse complement.
TAACTGAGTACAAACTGCTAATCAAGAACAAAATCAGCTGCAAGGGCACCATGGTCTGATGCTGACTCAAACCCGCTCGGCAACTCCTGACTCAAACTCGGCCAAACCTGAAGAGATCATCAGGTCCTCAGAGGACTAGCAAGATACATAAAAATATGCCTTTCTACAGTTTATCATGCATGACAAGAAAATAAGATATAAGCAGGAAAAGACCAAGCAAACGTGATACATGAATATATGAATAACTACGCATAAATGAACTGCTGGAAGAAACGTATAAACAAGAGATCAACGAATACCAAACCCTCGCCCTGAGTGTAGACTCGTAGGTTTAAAACTAATCACTAACCCTCGCCCCGAGTATGGACTCGCAGGTCAGTTCAAGACAAATCACCCTCGTCCCGAGTGTGGACTCACAGGTGCAAACGGTCAACCCTCACCCCGTGTGTGGACTCGCAGGTTGCAAGAATCGAAATAAGGAAATAGCAGTTCAGTTTATAACGCAGTCATCCTACGATACAACTCAATCAAGTACAAGTAAAAAACATGTCTGATATGGCTACAAGGCTAACTGTGAACAAGGACTATATAATAATGAAGAGGCACATGTCAGCAATCAAATCAGAATCAACTGGATAATAAAAGAAGATAAGCATGTAAATAAAGCTGTAAGGAAAGGCAAGGTATACTTGCATGTGGTCCTGAGCTGCTGGTACGGGTCGAGCATTGAATCAAGTCCAATTAACCTATTAAATAATTTATCATGTCAATAAATAAGTTGAAATCAAGGATAATATATCTAATTGGTCTTTAAGGTTTTGAAGTCTATTCTACCTCAACTATCTTCTTATTATTTTAAATATATTTGCTTGCTTTATTATTTATATGTTAGCTGCTTACCCTTGCTGTGACTTGACTTATCTACCCCTTTAACTTACTTCTATATACTAACCTTAACTCATATCCCATTTAGTCCTTGCTAACTTACTTAGTTAAGTTATACTCTAGGCCACAAGTGCCTACTTGGTGTGTTGACACATGTATCTCATATCCCCTCCTATATTGGTGACCAATGTGAACTATACTCTAGGTGTTATACTACTGCTACTGCAACCCTTCCTACAACTTTACTGTTTTCGGAAGTTTACTGCTCAATTCATAATACCAGGTACCCCTATAACCTCATGCTCATATGTACATTGTACCCTCTAATCTCTCTAACGTTGCTATACTACTGCACTTTTTCTTATCATATTACCTACACTTTAAACATACCCTTAGCCCTTTCTAACCCAGGTACATAGGGGCTACTGTCCTTATCTGCTCCTTGCAACAGGGAAGCATATATCCCCTTTATTAAACTACCAACTCTTCTGCCATACCCTTAGAATTCCTGCTATAATTGGTGTTTGTTCATTCTCTTATCTGGGAAAATAGTTGGTTACTTGGTTGGACAATCTCTCCAACCTGTACTACCTCTGATGTCCTCACACGCACACAAGTTAAAGTCAATTGTACTGTCCATGATACGGTTAGCAGGTACATGGAACCATTCCCAGTTTTGCTACTAGCTGATACCTAAAACCTGAACACCCTTGTTATTGCTATCTGTTGTAGAGGTACTCCCAATTACTACTGAATTAACCTCCCTGTTGATGTAACACAGGAACCCCCTTCAAATTGGGACACGGTAGAACACCGACACTCGGTATACCTGAACAATTGTGTTGCTCACTAGCCTATTGGATGTTGCCCGATCCTTGATTTTACCTGGGTCATCGACCTCCTTTCCACATTGTTTTACCTGTCTGTACGGTTTATCTTACTCGATCCTACTTACCTCTCCAATGCTCGTTGGAGTCAAAGGTGATAACCTGACATGTGATTGCTACTACATTAACTATCAACTAATGCATCAGTGGGCATTAGATGTCTCGTGTGCAACCTATATGATACGCAACTGAGGTATCAGAGAATAACTCATCTCTGATACTCGATCAAACCTCCCTACTACCCGCTGCTATGTAATTCCCCTCTTACAACATGTATAACACCTAATAACCCGCACACCCCCTTCTCCTATATACCATTCATGTAAATAATCCTTTTGGGACTGTTATATAGGTGGACGAGGATTTTGATACCCATTCCATCTCGTGGCCTGTCACTCGAAGTAATATATATTCATGTGTATATAGAACTGACACTCTACTATGTATATGCATTATGCGTATGGCATCTATACTGGCTACTGATTTAAGATTGTATGGGACCCATCTTGCACCTTAAAGTTTCTCACTCATACAGTTCCTCTTGCTATCCTTAGAAAACTTCCATTACTCTACTCCCTTCACAAGTCTACACTTGTACCCTATATGTATTTGTACTGGACCGGTTGGTTTGCGCTTAAACGGCGCCTATGCGATCACCTGAAATCGCATAAGCAACTGGTCAGAACACTGCGCTATACAATAAGTTTGATAGGAAATATGAAGTTTGAAGAACGCAAGCCATGAAACTATCGAAAACATTCACGAAAATACAATTCAGAAAACCAAAGCCAAAGAAGCAAGTTCGACATGAAAAGCAGATCAATGGGAGGTCTCTTTCGACTCAGCTGCATAGTCCATCCTCAAGGCATAACCTGCTGAATCTGGGACTTGATTTCGAAGAAGTCATTCCATAATGAGGAAATGATCTTAATTCTGTCGATCCCGTTCAATCGATTCAGTCAATCCCAATCAATCGGTTCCGACTAAATCGATAGCGATAGTGTTCCTTTATTCGCACACCCCGTGGACGGGAAACTGGCCACGATGTAGAGACGGGGCACTACAATAAAACACCAAATTGGGTCTTCAGTCTTATAACCCCCCCAGTCCCATAATACTTAGGACTAAGTACGTAGACATGCCAGCTACATATATACGAAGTATATGGAATCCTTGTATGTATACATAAGCTATAAAATGCAGTAAACCACGACACACTAAATCTCATCCAAAAATATAAATGAATAATGATACAAATCCACTATAAATTGTTATTTTGTACAAGACATTGGGCGGAGACAAATCCACTACCAACTAATGAAAAGAAAGTAATACATGGCAAATAAAAGGATGGTCAAGAGTAGCAAGAACGATCCAAGACACGTCATCTTCGAATGGATAGAGAAGATCATGACCTCGGCTAGAATACCTGCGGTAAGACAAGAACACACACCTGGAGAGATCATCGAGTCCTCAGAGGGACGTAATAAGACACATAATATCATGCCATAATACTGAATATAAACTGCTCAATAAATAAGTCAATTATATTATAACATGGTCCAATACACACCATTGAATTAGCGTACCATCCCCCCAACCAAATAAGGACATGAGATGGCACCCTAATTCACGATGACGTATCTTTCCATGCTATGAATCCAATATGGTATCCGGACCACAACAAGGTTCAGTACCTTCTTATCGAAGTAGTGAGCCACACCTACAACCAAACAAGGACAAGATGTAGCATACTAGTTCGTGACAAGTTACTGTTCCAAGCCACGGTTAGATATAAGTATCCAAACCAAAAGTACCTATACCTAACGGATAAGGTAGCCTAACCGTTCTAAGTGAATGCAGTTTAAGAACATCCCTCCAACGCATAGGCTCTTTGGCTAAAAATAGGATCGGTATAGTCTCCACTTGGGGCACCAGGGGTCTCAAGCATAACCGTTCCTCGAACGTCAGTGGCCAGTAATAAATAAAGGGGTCGTCACCCCGCATCTCCGGCGGAGCGTACGGTCACAAGGGAAATGTGCATAGTAGCCCATACGCTAAGGATATGTTCTTCCTACCTAATGCCTATATATTGCCTTAACAACACATAACCTCTATAACCGCTAAGTCAAACTATCATGCAATACTATTAGCGGTTAACCCTATCGCATGGCTTATACATACTGGTGGCCAGCCAGTCACGCATGTCCGAGTTTGATATGCGACTCGCGACTTCGTGGCAAAAACGTGTCAAGGCCTATGAATACAGCACAAACAAGGGTGGTCCCTTAAATCTAAGTTTAATATTGATAAAGATAATAAGTACGGGAAATAAAACTACACATTATAATTTATCCAATTATGACAATATAGCACAGTTTATTTTACAGAAAAATAATAAATAAATACATGAATATAAGCTAAAGTAAAATAGACAGCAAATGGCAAGGTACCTTGCCTGATGGGACGCCTAATGTGATGTGATGATCAAGGTGGCATAAATATGGATTTGATGTTACGCCAAGGGCCTCTGATAATAGCACAGATTGTTCCATCGGGTCCAGGACAGTCGAATTATTTAGGGTTGATATAAGGAAGTACATATTTGTTAAGGAGATGAGAATAATGGGATTGGTCACGGACATGATGATAATCGAAGTATGTTATATAAATAATATACATACAAAAATGATTTAAAATCCTTGAAGACTATATTCTTTTATCCCAAAATATTTATAGGTAGTTATAAGTAAAAAAATGGGTCCAAACTATAACTTACATAGTAAAAATATTTTATATAATTACTTGAAAGTGTATATATATGATAATTTAGAACTACATATTAGTCCTAAATTTAAAAAATCAGAAAGTATTTTAGGGCTAGCAAAAATAATTATTTTGGTCAAAGCTATATTTAGAATATATAGACATAATAATCCAATAATATATTTAGGGTTTTCTAAATCCATCATTGAAACTAAATGTAGGACACTAATGATACATTATTTTTAGTAATACAAAATATATACATTTATTAGGTTAATTGTAAACGTACATATATAGTATCAATAAAACTAATACTTAATGATTTGTACTAAAGATGGTGCACAAAAGTAAAAACATATACTACCAATTATAACTAAGCATCTGCTACTAATAAATTTTTTATTAAAAGTAACATAAACTAATAATAAAAAAGAATAAAAAGGACTTCACCTAGTCTCTTCTCTCCCGAGGGAGAGAGAGACACGAATCGAATTCACAAGGTGAGCTGCTAAAGAAAAGAAAAGGGGAAGGGGACAAAGGTTTTGAAACTAATAGAACAAGCTTTGAGAAAATGAAAAGGAGAAGGAAGAAGAGCGGGAGAGGCGATAATGGGATCACTGTGGCCAATCGGAGGGAGCAACGGTCGAACCCCTCACCAGAGGTCGACGGCGACCAGGGGTCCCCTCGTTCGGTTGGTGGCACAGCCGGGACACGGCGCGGAAGGGCGGCAGCATCCGGCGATAGAGCGGTATGGTGATGACCGAACGCGGTACTGCGGGACGCAGCCGCGATGGGGTGGCAGCGCGGGAGTCCGTAGAAGGTCACCGACAGTGGATCTGGGCCGGGGTTGCTCGACGGATGGTGGTGGTGGGAGCTCAGGTTAGGGTTTCCTTATTTCTTCTTCCTTTGTGGCGGTGGCGGTGGTGGTATTTTATTTTGGGTGGTTTGGGATGGAGATGGATGATGGTTAATGGTGATATTGGCGGCCGCGGCGGGTGGACGGTGGGATAGTCGGAGGAGTGTAGGGCTGTAGCGGTTTGGCCGAAGCATATGGTCGGGGTTGGCCGTCTGTATAAAGAAGAGAGGTTTTTTTGGTGGAGTCGTGGACGATGGGACTATGACAGTTTCGACGGGGGTTGGTCGGTGAGGTTGGCTGCTGTGGAAGGGAGCTGGGAGAAGTCGAAATGGTGGTGATGGGCATTTTGCTGGTGGTGGCGAAGGGGATTGTGGTGATATTGTGTTTGGGTCGAAGATGGGCCGTCGAGGGGGGAAGAAACCGTGGCCAGGTGGTTTGGTATCGGTGGTACGGGTAGCTGGATAGGACTATGGCCGAAGGTCAGGGGTGTCACGCCTCGATCCGAGAAATCGTTCGTCCTCGCTAGATTTCACCCAAATTATCGTCCTCGTTGGGGCGTAATACCGTACGAGCCTGGAGTTTCACTCGTGCAAGACTAGATAACAGGTTCACATAGTGTTTATCTCAAATTGATAACATAAGCAGCAGAAGGAAACAAAGTATAACAGAAGAATCTCTTTTATTGATAACTAACTAAAGATTACAAAGGCTCTGAATTGCCCCAACATATATGCCAATTGGCTACAACGCTCATGATCTCTCTAGCTCACAAAGGATTATATTGTTCCATACATTATGCCTCTTTATAGCCAACAAGTAGTCTTCGGCCGAACATCTCCATGTCGCAAGTCCGAACGCTTATGCGGTAGCTCCTCTTGAACGCCAAGGACTCCATGCCTCGGCACGTTGAAGCCAAGCTCCGCCCCGAGCCGAATATACCTGAACCTGCAGATAAACTCGTGGGGGAATAGTGCTTTCATCCTCGCTTCGCACTGCTCAAGACCCGCTCACACCCAAACCAAACACTAAATATATTTAGTAAAATATGCATCTTAATTTGTGATCTTTCTATTTAGCCTTAGGATCAATTTCATGCAATATACATGCATAGCAACTTATCATAAATATGTCCGATACCATGTCCCTGCGGTAGATACAGTTAGCCATAATATGAATATAAATATAGTGATCGTGCTCATCTCCGTCCCATTTGCCTAGCCTACAAAGGTTAGAACTTTACATAAGAAATCATTCAATTCGTGCAACCAACCAATCATAAACTCAGACAATGCATAAGGGTCGCAGGCCCTGCGCCTGCACCCAACTCTAATCTCAGCCCAGCGGCCCTATCTATATGAAGGTCACGGTGTTTCGCACCGTAATGGACTTGGCATCTCTTATGTGTAAGCCTATGATCACTTCGATACGGGTTGCTAGTCCAGTATCCAAAGGATCCCAAACTTACTGATATCATAGCTTATCACAGCACTGGACGGTCGTAATCCGTCCGAATGATGTGCACCATAAATACCATACATAATTCCTTCCTAGGCCGAACGGTCCCGGTGCCCCGGTCGTAACCGTCCGAGGGAAGCTGCACCCGTGCACGGGCCATCCGAGTCTATTGACCATGCAATATACGCCATAGCATACAAGTCATACATTCCAACCCATCTCGTGTTCCATAAATGTAATCCCCTTATCTTTGTCTCAAGTTCCATCGGCATTATGCCCCAACATATCCATATTGATGCACGACGCCCAACAGCTTAGACTTCTCATACTTATATTCAACGCGTTTCATTCATAAGTTATTCACGTAACCGTGGTTCCGTAGTTACTTAGTCATTTCTTACCTTTCGTACACGAGGGCACGCTTAATGCCGTAATCAATATTTTAGACCTAGTATTCAATATTCTCGGAGCCGTGCACGTGATGCACATCTTAATATCATCTTTCAATGTTCTATCATCATTGCCCTACCGCGACCCGTATACTTAATGCACGTCGCTTCAATTGTTCAATGTTCTACCTTAGTGTTCGACACATACTGAGACCTTAAATCGCCCGAGCTACACTCGCTAACTCAATATCTACTTACGCATACAATGATATATTTTATTAGACGTGAAGGAATAGGGAGAGAGAGTCAAAAATCTGCCCACCTTAAGCCGATACGCCTTGTCGTTCTACCGAGCTGATGCGGCTCGATTTCTATAGCTTGGTTGCATAGCTAACTCTCGGACTTAGCCATTCCTTTCAACTAAAATCAGCACTTGCTTCAAACAGGACTTATCCTTTGCATCGATTCGATTCATAGATTCCAATCGACTCAAAGCTTACCTTTGGCCAACGTAACTCTTGCATCGATTCGCATCGATACTTCATTGGGTTAACGCAACTCTTCGAGTCAACAACTCACCATAATGCACCGTGCGGAGCGGGGCATTACATAATATACCACTCAAAACAAGGTTCATCCTCGAACCAAAACCAACACTTAATCCAAGTGTCTCGCTAGATCGTTTCACGATCTCGTGCTACTATCTTTGGAATCATACAACTTAGTTTCGATCATATACATATTTTAGGCATCCCACCAATATATGTATTTCAGCCAAGCTTAGTTGTAGGATATCAGGACAACTAACAAGCTCCACTTAAATCCTCAAGCACCAATCAGTCCGTACTCGACTTAGTCATATCTTAGCGCCTATTCCCAAAATACTCCTCGTAAGTTTCTTCCATAACATACGATCATCTTCCAACATCTTGGACATAACTTAACTCGAAACTATTAGTTCGATCTCATAAGTTTTTCGCTGGCCACCTAACACTCACACTACATCAAGTCATTGCGCATCCGATCGCAACAATTCTTCACAATGCCTACTCGCTCAATCGTTTCCTATCTCTCACATAACTCAAGTCTTTCATCCAATCATTCATAACATTTGGCCTTAACGACATGGACTAAGTCCAACATGTCACAAATTCCTTTGTCTACAATCCGTACTAAGTCTCGCACACAACTATCCGAACACGACCCACGTTCTCGAACTGCCTACGCATCGCGTCTGGGGCTACCCCCGCTAGGTAACTTATCCAGACATCATGCTTAATCTCTCCCGACACAAGAGGTCCACTTGAGTCTATGATGCTCAAAGGCAACATTCTTTCTGACCCAAGGTCTCTTACGATACGCCTATCTCCTATTCTCGACCGAGTACGAATCCTCTACTCAATTTCGAATCAATCCCGACTAGTTCGTTCCATAACATAAATCGTGCGCTCAACACACATAGCCTAACCGTTACTCAAATCGATCTACGATACAACTCTTAGGGTCGTTTTACTATCCGTCGCTCTCGCACATTGCAGAATTCTTGTAATCGCCTTACCATATCACTAAGCTAAGTACGTCCCTCAACATATATTCGATCATTGACCAACCAAGTCTATTTGCGTACTCATTCGATCGATCATAACTTTTCTGACCATATTGACCTAGTCGAAGGCTACTCGCTAACTTACGAAATATAATACTCACTCGCTTAGACTTATCCTCAACATGCACTACATCATCCTTCATCATCGACGTAATTTCTCATACGACTTCTTTAGGGTCATCCTAAGGTTTCCCACATTCACTTGATTTGGCGGTCAAGTCTTATAGGGTCAGCTATCCCGAAACTATGCTCGATAATTGAAGATCATCAATGAGGGACTGTTAAAACGAACCATGCTATATCCTATCGCGAAGCCAAATCAATTCTCGACAATTCCTATAAGACTTTATCCGATCCATTATAATTTACTAATCCATAATTTATCTACCCCCCCTCCCGTGCAACTGGTGCATCGTTAACTACTCGAATCACTTATGCACATTGTATGTCGTTACTACTCGAATCACTCATGTATTACCGTCGACTATCCTTGCTAGTCGTATGACATCTATTCGCTTCAAGTTCGAGTTTACCTATTCGTGATCATAGTTCGACACATCCCATACTCATCGAAACCATCCTTGAACAACTTTCGCATCAAACCACAAGTCAAATCCAATTTGCCTCGCCTTGCAAGTTCGATCATCCCCGCTGGATGAATCACCATACCAGTGCTCACGTAGAATGATCGCCCTAATTTGGCGTGACGCATGTGCAATGCTGGAGTTGCACTCACATAAGACAAGAATGTCAACATTGTGGTTATCCTCGAAACAATCAAGCACTTTCGTTTTCTTCCGAGTAACATCCATCGACTCTTAAATTCTCCGAAGCATTCCTACCATTATTATCCAAATTGTCATAACTTAACTTGCATCCTATTCATCTAACAACAATGCTCAACATAATTTTCGTTCATTCGATCAAAGTATTCTCGAGTTATTGTATATCGTCTTTGATACGTCTCAATACCATCGTCGATATGCATAACTTGAACATCATCATCTCTCATAAGCTCCAATTCGTTGCAATCACTGTTATTATCCGAACTCAAATACGAATCAAGTCTAGCACGCATCAAGATCTATTCAGTTGTAACTAACTACCGTCATCGTAACACAATTTCTACTCCACATATCTATTCTCATATCCCTAACTCGCACTTTCAAATCGTGCCACCGACTCATCGTACTAACTCCAATTCGTTCGCACGATTTTCTCGTACCTACTCACATCATTCCGAACAAGCTTCCGTACTGACTTAACTCAACGCAAATTTGACCGAGTCAATTATTTCTTCGACGCAATATTTCTTTGCTATACTCAGCTTATCGTTCGACATATACTTAACGAACTCTCGTCCGACGTATCCTCCTTGGATATGACTTCGTGCATAATCATTCGACTCAATTCATCGAAACATACTTGCATCGACTCCTATCAAGTCATTCCCACTCGAGTCTCGGTACTACTCCGTCCGTTGAGGACAAACCTATCGTAATCAACACATTCGTATCGATGCATTCTACTGCAAGTCACAAACGACTTAACATAGCTATCGCTAAGTGGTATTCCATATACCACTCAGAATCGAGCCTATCTTTATCGATACAATACTTTGCTATATTGATCGCACAAGTGGTATTGCATATACCACTCAAAATTGAGTCATTACTCGACTTTACACTCGGCATAGGTCCGTCATCTATCTTCCAATCAACTATCCCGTATGGCGATCTTTCCGATCCCAGCTCTAGCGTTCTTCTTACTCAAGTTGGCACAACAACTGGACCAACATGCCCTATCGTTCGCTCAAGTTCGACATTCATTCAAATCTAACCGTGCTTTAGCGATCATATCGATCACATACGCAACATTCGCTTACTCAAGGCTCAACGCGACATTCGGCCAACATATACGTTCGCCTACTCAACTCGACTTAGCGACCAACTCGACTCATTACTATCGCGTCCACGATCTTCCAATCTCACTCGTGCAATAACTCATTCTCGATACTTAAGGTCATTACTCAATCTCGCTTAACATATCGCTATCCATCCGCATAGCCATACCACAAGTATCCTACCATGTCGACTCGTTGCAATGATGCAACGAACGATTCACGACTTGCTGCACTCTGTGCCACCAACATATAACTCCTCGAATAGCCACATAACATGCATTGCCTCATATATCGACTTATTTCACTTCGAGCAACCAACAACACGTATCTCTTCGCACTTCGTATGACCAACAATACGTATTTTATTACACTTCATGCAATCAACATCACCCTATTCATTGCACTTCGTGCGACCAACGACTCACAACTTTCTTACACTTCGGGAAACCATAATTTCATAACTCGTTGCACTTTGTGCAACCAACACTCTCCGATGGCACCCGGAGATAGCGTGATAGTCATGACATACTTGTGGCAGACGTACGCACTTAATATTGACTTATTGTATGGAACATCTAGTGTAGCATCGAGCAGATCCATGAGCCACGCGGTTGCGAAAACAACTTAGAGTCAACTGATTTCGATAGCGAAGCAACTGAGGGTCAAAGAGATTCGCTCATGGTCCAGAGGATGGAACCACTCTGATACCAACTTGTCACGCCCCGATCCGGGAAATCGTTTGTCCTCGCTAGATTTCACCCGAATCATCGTCCTCGCTGGGGCGTGATGCCGTACGAGCCTGGAGTTACGCTCGTGCAAGGCAAGATAACAGGTTCACATAGTATTTATCTCAAATTGATAACATAAGCAGCGGAAGGAAACAAAGTATAACATAAGAATCTCTTTTATTGATAACAAACTGAAGATTACAAAGGCTCTGAATAGCCCCAACATATATGCCAATTGGCTACAACGCTCATGATCTCTCTAGCTCACAAAGGATTACATTGTTCCATACATTATGCCACTTTATAGCCAATAAGTAGTCTTCGGCCGAACATCTCCATGTCGTAAATTCGAACGCTTATGCGGTAGCTCCTCTTGAACGCTAAGGACTCCATGCCTCGGCACGTCGAAGCCAAGCTCCGCCCCGAGCCGAACATACCTGAACCTGCAGGCAAACTAGTAGGGGATTACTGTTTTCGTCCTCGCTTCGCACTGATCAAGACCCGCTCGCACCCAAACCAAACACTAAATATATTTAGTGAAACATGCATCTTAATTTGTGATCTTTTTATTTAGCCTTAGGATCAATTTTATGGCAATATATAGATGGAACTGGAGATTCCCAGGACTCTTTCTTTGGTGTGCGTATTGATCGATAGAAAGTTAAAAAGATCTAATACGTGTTCTAACCCTTTATAGGCGAAAACTAGGGTTCATGAATTATACCTGCGACGAAAAGGAGATAAGTAATTCCTGGCAATCTCGAACGGACGACCCCAAGATCTTCTGCACGTATTCCTTCTACGAGTTGGACGTCGTGTGGGCGACGATCTCCCAACCTTTTTTCTCCTTGGCAGCCCTCTCTTTCTCTCCTTACGTGAATCACGAATTTAGAGAAAGTATTTGATTTCTGATCAGTAATCTGGCGGCCAGAGAATAGAGGATATATATAGGCTACGGCAGGGACCATGAGGAGAAATTAGGATTAGGCCTCCTAACGGATCTGGATATCCCGTGTTCAGCCCGAACACACAATCCGGGCCCATTAACAATAGCTCGGTCCACTAATGAGCTATTGTTGCACTACCTCCCTAATCCCAAATTATGTTTGTGGGCTCCTTTTATTATATGCTCTTTTGGCTCCCCATGTTAAGATATCGTACGTCCGTCGATCAAATTAAGTTACTGACAACTATATTAATTCGACATCTTTTATCCTTAAGTAGTAACGCTCAACTTTATTTGTCATATCGGGTATAATCCACCTACAAGGTTTACAAGACAATCCTTATGAGCTCCTTAAGGGGACATCATTAACCCGATGTATCGGGACATGGATTCCATTTATAATCAACAGTCCATCAAACATATAATGTTATTACCCAATTCATAGAGGTTGTTGATCCATAATTAATCTCACTCTTTTATGAGTCAAAGTAATACACACTGCATATACATGTCTGTTATTATATCCGAATTAAGAGCACAAGTATCCATAATAGCAGAGGTATTTGTTCTCTTATGTAGTCAGTACAAAGAGAACAACCTCAAGTGGTCATGTTCAATACACACAAAGTGTACTAGTATAAACATATAGTCAAGATAGACTAATACCAGATTACATTACAACCTTTCCAATAGATTGTCCAAGTCCATCTAGGTTGTGAACTATTTATATACTCCATAGGGAACTGATAATATGATCTTCTGTGTGACACCACACACCATATTATCTACAATATAGAATATCAGACATTTGCATTAACACTTGCAACAAATACAATATATAAACATGTGCCCATATAATTCTCATTCAAAATTTAAGAAAATAAGGTTACTACAAAAGTGATGCTTTTAGTATATAACCCTAACAATCTCCCACTTATACTCAAAGCATTGCTTTTCAATATAGTATTACAAATCTCCTACTTATACTTAAAGCCATGCTGCAACACATCTGACTCCCATTCCCCCAACATGACTATCAAAAGCCTTAGCTGGTAAGCTCTTTATAAAGGGATCAGCTAGGTTGTCGGCTGATGCTATCTTGATCACAGCAACTTTTTCTTTCTTTACGAAATCTCATATTAGGTGGTACTTCTGCTCAATGTGTTTGCCTGTCTTATGGGCTCGTGGTTCCTTCGAGTTAGCAACTGCACCACTATTATCACAATAAAGTGTAATAGACTTAGACAAACTAGGTACCACATCCAAGTCCAACAGAAAGTTTCTGAGCCAAACCGCTTCTTTGGTTGCCTAAGAGGCTGCCACATACTCGGCTTCCATGGTAGAATCAGCAATATATTTTTGCTTGATACTCCTCCACACAATGGCTCTACTTTCCAAAGTAAACACATAACCTGAGGTAGATTTCTTGGAATCCCTATCTGACTGAAAATGTGAGTTTGTATACCCCAAAGGAACTAAACTATCTGCCTGGTAAACTAGCATATACTCTTTAGTCCTTTTCAAGTACTTCAAAATATGCTTTACGTCAGTCCAGTGCTCTTGTCCTGGGTTAGACTGATATCTGCTGACCATGCCTACGGCAAAGCAGATGTCTGGTCTTGTACATAGTATTGCATATATTAAGCTTCCTACTGCTGAAGCATAAGGAACTGCCTTCATGTTCTCTATCTCTTTAGGTGTCCTCGGATACTGCACCTTTGATAGAGCAATTCCATGTCTAAAAGGTAAGAAACCTTTCTTAAAATTTTGCATACTAAAACAAGTTAGTACAGTATCGATATAGGAAGCTTGGGATAAGCCCAACATTCTTTTTTTGCGATCTTGTAGAACTTTGATCCCAAGGGTGTGACCTACTTCTCCCAAGTCCTTCATATCAAATTGTTTGAATAACCATACCCTTACATCAGATAACACCTTCACATTATTTTCAATGAGCAAGATGTCATCCACATAAAGTACTAGGAACACCACCACATTTCTGTCACACTTTCTGTATACACATGATTCATCCAGACATTGATCAAATCCATAGGATTTTATCACCTGATCAAAATATATGTTCCAAGATCTGGAAGCTTGCTTAAGTCCATAATAGACTTCTTGAGCTTACAAACAAGATGCTCTTGGCCCTTTTCAATGAACCCGTCTGGTTGCTTCATATAGATGTCTTCCTCAAGACTTCCATTAAGGAAAGCTGTCTTGACATCTATTTGCCAAATCTCATAATCGAGATGAGCTGCAATAGATAAAAGAATCCAGATAGACTTAAGCATGGCTATAGGAGAAAAGGTTTCCTCATAATCGATACCCTCTCTTTGAGTAAAACCTTTTGCTACAGGCCGAGCTTTAAAGGTTTCAACCTTACCGTCTGATCCTCTTTTTCTTTTATAGACCAACTTGCATCCAATGGCTTTTACACCAACGGGTGGTTCTACAAGCTCCCAGACCTGATTAGAATCCATAGATTCTATTTCAGATATTATTGCTTTTTGCCAAGACTCTGCATCTTTATCTTAGAGTGCTTCATTGTAGGTACAGGGATCATAATCTTGTTCCTCAGGGACGAAGTCTGACGACTCTCCCAAGATCATATATCTATCAGGTTGTATCACAACCCTCCCACTACGACGAGCCACTATCGGTTATGGTGTAACATTTGTGACACGTTGTGCAGTTATTTGTGGTTCATCCTCTTGTACTATTGGTACTGAAGTACTTAGTGTCTCACATCTCAGTTCTTCTAGAATAACTCTACTT
This sequence comes from Iris pallida, assembly GCA_029216955.1. Taxonomy (NCBI): domain Eukaryota; kingdom Viridiplantae; phylum Streptophyta; class Magnoliopsida; order Asparagales; family Iridaceae; genus Iris; species Iris pallida. The sequence goes on along the minus strand of JANAVB010019124.1, from coordinate 36,163 downwards.
GTGGTTTTATGGTTCATCACATAGTCTTCCTCTAAGAATCGGGCATTGGTGCTAACAATGACCTTCTGATCCTTAGGACTATAAAATAAACCTCCTTTCGTTCCTCTTGGATAGCCTACAAACAAGCGTACTTCTGTACGAGATTCTAACTTATCTGCTTTCCCATTCAGCTCATGTGCTGGACTACCCCAAATGCGAACATGTTTCAGACTAGGCTTACGCCCAATCCACAGCTTTGTGGGAGTAAGAGGTACTGACTTAGAAGGATCCAAGTTCAAAATATAAGCTGCAGTCTCTAAGGTATATCCCCAAAACGAATCTGGCAAATCCGAATAACTCATCATTGATCTAACCATCTCCATAAGAGTTCTATTTCTTCTTTCGGTTACACCATTCTGCTAGGGTGTTCCAGGTACAGTCAATTGGGATACAATCCCAGCCTCTGATAAATAATCTCTAAACTCTCCAAAGAGGTACTTGCCACCACGATCTGATCGTAATGACTTGATATATTTTTTATGACGTTTCTCCATTTCAGTCTTGTACACTTTAAATTTTTCAAAGCACTCAGACTTACGTCGCATCAAATAAATGTATCCATACTAGAATAATCGTCAATAAATATGATAAAATATTCAAAGCCACCTCTAGCTTGGATAGTCATGGGTCCACACAAATCAGAATTAACCAATTCTAACACATCTTTGGCCCTATACCCCTTCGCCGTAAAAGGTCTTTTGGTCATTTTTCCTTCCAAGCAGGATTCACAGACTGGTAGTACCTCCACTTCCAATGAACTCAAAGGTCCATCTTTAACCAGTCTTTGAATCCTTCTTAGGTTAATATGCCCCAATCGCAAGTGCCAAAGATATGTTTGGTTCATACAAGAAGGTTCTTTTCTCTTATTTAAGTTAGATGACATATTATTCATTTCTATAAGTTGCATTGTGGGCAAAATAGGATTAATGACATACAGATTATCAACCAATACACCAGAACAGATAAAATGTTTATTCTTTCTAATAACAATATTTTTATTAAAATAAACTGAATATCCATCCTTAACTAACATAGAAACAGAAACTAAATTCCTTCTAAGTAAAGGTACATAAAGACAATCTCTCAATGTCAAAGACTTATTTCTACCAAAAGATAAAGTAACATCTCCTAATGCAATGACCGATACTTTTGTAGCATCACCCATGAACAAGCATATCTCTCCATCACTGAGCCGTCTGGTTTCTTGGAACTCCTGCAATATATTGCAGACATGATTAGTGGCTCCTGTATCTACACACCAGGTGCCGGTAGATAACACTGCTAAACATGTTTCAACTACTAGTAAATGTGATATACCTTCTTTGTTTCCTTGTTTGAGAAGTGGACAATCAGTCTTCCAATGTCCTGACCCTTCGTACTTAAAACATTTGCCTTTCGGTTTTTTTTACCACGCCTTGAGGTCCCATGCCCTTCTTTACTGAGTTTGCCTGTTTTTGAATGTTATTTTTCATCTTACCACCTTTGGCTTAGAAGTAGAAGCCTTTTCAGAAAGAAAAACATGACCACTCAGCCTAAAGAGAGATTCAGCATCCTGTAGCTCTTTTGCAAGTTCTGCCAAACTATACAACCTTTTGTTTATGTTGTAATTAAGGCAAAAATTGTCAAAACTTTTAGGCAGAGTTTCGAGAATAATATCGACTTGGGATTCCCTATCAATTTCAGCTCCAAGGATCTCCATCTCATTCAGATGACCCATCATCTTGAGAACATGATCCCTTACTGGTGTACCCTCAGCCATTTTTGTATTCATTAAACATTTTATAGCAAACTGCCTAGCTGCTCTACTTTGATGTCCGAAGAGTTCCTTGAGGTTATACATTATGTCATAAGCTGTAGCCATGGCCTGATGCTGATGTTGTAGTACATTTGACATAGATGCCAGAATGTAACACCGTGCCATCTCATCTGTATTTTTCCACTTCTTATAAGCCTCTTTGACCTCTTCATCAGAGTTAGCATCAGGCTTAGGTGGGCATTCCTCAACAAGTACATATTTGTACTCCTCAGCAGTCAGAACAATATCTAAATTACATTTCCAGTCAATATAATTTGGTCCAGTAAGTTTGTTTTCTTTAAGAATTACCATAAGTGGACTGAAAGAACCCATTTTTGAAATCCTGAGAATCACATAAATAAAATTATGTAGGGCAAAAAAAACTTTTTGAATTAACTAAATATTGATTCCCTCAAAACAATAATAAAAAATTCACCAACACCTTGAACACCATGAATTTAGCATGCCACGATAGTGTGGACGTATACAAATTCAACTTTGTTCAAGTAGGTTTTTCTTATTAATTTTACTATCATGTCAACATAACTTTATGACAAATAAAATTAATATGCTGGTCTTGCTCTGGTCATACAAATAATAGCAGTGACTCCGATAGGGAGGATACCATTATTTGTATCTAAGTGTATACCATTACTTAATACTAAGTCCATTACCTTGTAATGAGTTCCTTCAGATGGAGAAGTGAACACATACTAGGTAACTTTCTACAGTTATCCCTAAGGAAGTTTGTACTGGTGATCCATAATTATACTCATCCGATATGGAGGAAAGTACTAAAGCCAACGTGCAAGTATAATTATATCACCTACAAACCAGTAATGGAGACCATAGGATTTATACTAAATAAATATCCTCTCCCACTTAGTAATTTTACAATGAGGGTTTTTCTATTAGTTGATATTATGTCCATGTTGTCCATTATTAATGTAGGCTTAGTTTTTCAAAAAAAACACCCACACAATAATAAACATGCATAATCAGAAAAAAGCAAAATGACAAAAATAAGAAAAAAATATCCAACTATTATGGTCATCGTTGCTGCTCCATCCTCAACTATCTGAATCCAAAATTTAGGTTTTGGCTGTCGATTCCTTCATCGAAAATCATCTGTCTGCCTCTGGACTGCTTAAAACTAGCATCATGTCCAGCGTCAGAAACAGCCACCACCGTCATCACGATTGATCAAAAATAATTAAAATTACATCAATCCTATGCCTCCCGAAGGAGTTCACACATAATCTAGATTGAAAAATTAAAATAATAAGCATGATCAACCCTCGTGATTTTAATTACATCCACAACAACAACAACATCCACGACATGTCCGTGGTTTAAACAACACAATCAAAAACATGCATTGGACCATAATAGTTGGATCTAAGATGCCTGCAAAACCGAGTTAGTACAGATCTACATCTACCGACTATTACACAACGCAGGTTTTATTGGACAACATGGACGTATCAATCAATACATAGATCCAAAGTAGCTCTGATACCAATTGATGGAACTGGGGATTCCCAGGACACTTTCTTTGGTATGCGTATTGATCAATAGAAAGTTAAAAGGATCTAATACGTGTTCTAACCCTTCATAGGCGAAAACTAGGGTTCACAAATTATACCTGCGGCAGAAAAGAGACAAGTAATTCCTGGCAATCTCGAGCGGACGACCCCAAGATCTTCTGCACGTATTCCTTCCTCGAGTTGGACGTCGCGTGGGCGACGATCTTCCAACCATTTCTTCTCTTTGGCAGCCCTCTCTTTCTCTCCTTACGTGAATCACGAATTTAGAGAAAGTATTTAATTTCTGATCATTAATCTGGCGACAAGAGAATAGAGGATATATATAGGCTACGGCAAGGACCATGAGGAGAAATTAGGGTTAGGCAACCTAACGGATCTGGATATCCCGTATTCAGCCAGAACACACAATCTGGGCCCATTAACAATAGCTCGGTCCACTAATAAGCTAGTGTTGCACTACCTCCCTAATCCCAAATTATGTTTGTGGGCTCCTTTTATTATATGCTCGTTTGGCTTCCCATGTTAAGATATCGTATGTCCGTCGATCAAATTAAGTTACTGACAACTATATTGATTCGACATCTTTTATCCTTAAGTAGTACCGCTCAACTTTATTTGTCATGTCGGATATAATCCACCTGCAGGGTTTACATGACAATCCTTATGAGCTCCTTAAGGGGACATCATCAACCTGATGTATCGGGACATAGATTTTATTTATAATCAACAGCCCATCATACATACAATGTTATTATCCAATTCATAGAGGTTGTTGATCCATAATGAATCTCACTCTTTTATGAGTCAAAGTAATGCACACTGTATATACATGTCTGTTATTATATCCGGATTAAGAGCACAAGCATCCATAATAACGGAGGTGTTTGTTCTCTTGTGTAGTCAGTACAAAGAGAACAACCTCAAGTGGTCCTGTTCAATACACACAAAGTGTACTAGTGTAAACCTATAGTCAAGATAGGCTAATACCAGATTACACTACAACCTTTCCAATAGATTATCCAAGTCCATCTAGGTTGTAAACTATTTATATACTCCATAGGGAACTGATAATATGATCTTCTGTGTGACACCACACACCATATTATCTATAATATAGAATATGAGACATTTGCATTAACACTTGCAACAAATACAATATGCAAACATTTGCCCATATGATTCTCATTCAAAATTTAAGAAAATAAGGTTACTACAAAAGTGATGCTTTTAGTATATAACCCTAAAATATACATGTATAGCAACTTATCATAAATGTGTCAGATACCGTGTCCCTGCGGCAGATACAGTTAGCCATAATATGAATATAAACATAGTGATCATGCTCATCTTCGTCCCATTTGCCTAGCCTGTAAAGGTTAGAACTTTACATAAGAAATCATTCAATTCGCGCAACCAACCAATCATAAACTCAGACAAGGCATAAGGGTCGCAGGCCCTGCGCATGCACCCAACTCTAATCTCAGCCCAGCGGCCCTATCTATATGAAGGTCACGGTATTTCGCACCGTAATGGACTTGGCATCTCTTATGTGTAAGCCTATGATAACTTCGATACGGGTTGCTAGCCCAGTATCCGAAGGATCCCAAACTTACTGATATCATAGCTTATCACAGCACTGGACGGCCGTAACCCATCTGAATGATGTGCAACATAAATACCATACATAATTCCCTTCTAGGCCGAACGGTCCCGGTACCCCGGTCGTAACCATCCGAGGGAAGCCGCACCCGTGTACGGGCCATCCGAGTCCATTGACCATGCAATACGCGCCATAGCATACAAGTCATACATTCCAACCCATCTCGTGTTCCATAAACGTAATCCCCTTATCTTTGTCTCAACTTCCATCGGTATTATGCTCCAACTTATCCATATTGATGCACGACGCCCAACGGCTTAGACTTCTCAAACTTATATTCAACGCGTTTCATTCATAAGTTATTCACGTAACCGTGGTTCCGTAGTTACTTAGTCATTTCGTACCTTTCGTACACGAGGGCACGCTTAACACCGTAATCAATGTTCTAGACCTAGTATTCAATATTCTCAGAGCCGTGCACGTGATGCACATCTCAATATCATCTTTCAATGCTCTATCATCATTGCCCTACCGCGACCCGTACACTTAATGCACGTCGCTTCAATTGTTTAATGTTCAATGTTCTACCTTAGTGTTCGACATATACTGAGACCTTAAATCGCCCGAGCCATGCTCGCTAACTCAATATCTACTTATGCATACAATGATATATTTTATTGGACGTAAAGGAATAGGGAGAGAGAGTCAAGAACCTGCCCACCTTACGCCGATACACCTTGTCGTTCTGTCAAGCTGATGCGGCTCGATTTCTATAGCTTGGTTGCATAGCTAACTCTTGGACTTAGCCATTCCTTTGAACTACTTGGTTGATTTGTCCTATATTGCCCATGCCACACTCCATTGCAAGGCGACGATTTGGTTTTGCGGACACTTTTCTGAATAAGGCAAAATGCCGACCTTTTATCGTCCAGCGTAAAAGCATAGCCTGCACACCATATCAACTAAAATCAGCACTTGCTTCAAACGGGACTTATCCTTTGTATCGATTCGATTCATAGATTCCAATCGACTCAAAGCTTACCTTTGTCCAACGTAACTCTTGCATCGATTCGCATCGATACTTCATCGGGTCAATGCAACTCTTCGAGTCAACGACTCACCATAATGCACCGTGCGGAGCGGGACATTACAAGGGGATCGGGCTTGTGGGGGTGGTGATGACAGTGGGGTCGATGGCGGTTATGGTGTTTGTGGCCACGGCGGTGTGGGGGAAGATGGTCGGTCCGGTGGCGCCTGGAGTCGGGGATGTAAAGGTATGGTATCGGGTTGTATCCGACACGGGGAGGGGACGATGAGATATGTTCGATATATCGGACACGATGACAAGAACATGTAAATGTAATAGAAATTTTTAGTGGATGGGAAGGTGGGCACGGACGTGGACACGATACACGAGTTTGTGTTTGTGGTGATGGAGAAATTTTGTGTGAATAAAACAATGGCAGTCTCCCCTACTTATAGGGTAGAGAAATCTTGGTTTGATAAGGAATAGGAATAATTTAAACCCAAATAGATAATTCACTTATTTTGTCTAAATTGGATTAAAACTAATTCATTCAAATCTACATTAAATTTAAATCTAGCAAATCTTAACTAAAGTTTAAAATCAAATAATAAATCAAATCTTATTTTAATTTAACATAACTAATTAAACATTAAATTTACAAAATTTTAAATTATCTTTTATAAATTGTAACGCCCCAGTCCCAAAATACTTAGGACTAGTTACGTATCCATGCCAGCTGTATACATACAAAGTATACTCCAATATATGGAAACTTCTTATGTACACATAAGCTAAAAAATGCAGTGAACCAAGAGTAATCTAATCTCATCCACACAAAATAAAAGATATCATATAATCGATAAATTGTCATTGGTACATGTAGTTGGGCGGAGACAAATCCACTACCAACTATGAAAAGAAATACATCACAAAAGAAAGGGTTTGGCGAGCGAAGCGAAGACGGTCAAAGTGCAATCATCCTTGAAGAATAGCGATGATCATGGCCACGGCTAGAACACCTGCGAAAGACAAGAGCACATACCTGGCGAGATAACCAGGTCCTCAGAGGGACGTAACAAGAAATATAAAGAACATGCCATAATAAACAGAATATATAATTTGTCACAAACCGAAATAAGTGACTAGACGACAATAAGGTAATCTAACCGTACTACGGTATTCATGCAGTTAAGAACAAACCTCCAACGCATGGGCACTCTGGCTCAGTAACAGTAATCTCAGGTATGGCCCATCAGGATACCAGGGACCTCAAAGCATAACATTCCTCGAATGTCAGAGGCCAGCAGTAAATCAGTATCAGGATCAGGACCGTATCTCCCGCGGAGATAACCGACAATAGGGAAGTGCATACTTGGCCCATACGTTAAGGAATTGTCCTTCCCACCCAATGTCTAACAGAGTCACGTCCATGTCTCATATACCCCTACTAACTGCTAAGTCTCCTAACATGCCTCTATTAGCAGTTAGCCCTAACGCATGCGCATGGGGGATCCGCCCACACACAAGAACCTCTACATGCTACTCATCTAAGACATCCTCGTGGTACAACTGTATCAAGGCATATGTGACAAACTACAGACGGTAGTCCCTTAACTCTAGGTTCATATGCAATCAAAGGATAATAACAAAGTAAATTAATAATCACTGAACAGGCAGTAAATCAGGAACTGTAAGAACCGAAAATAAAGAACAGTGATATATAAAATAAATACAGACTGAATATAAACAGTTTAATGGCAAGGTATCTTGCCTGGTGTTTTGCCTGGTGTGGTGCGGTGTTCTCTGACATGTCTCAATAGTCCAATAGCCATGGCCGTCGTAATGGTCCAAATCGCGAGGGAATAGGAACATGTGATTAGTCATGATCAACAACGAAAATAGGAGGAATTTAGGAGTACTGAATATTTATACTAGTTTTAGAAATTATGCCCTTATTGTTTTTGAAGACTAATTTTATTAGAAAATATTTACACAAATACATGTAACTCAAGAATACGTTTTTAGGAAAAATCTAAGTTCATTAAAATATATTTTTCTAGTTTGAAAGCTATATTTTTATTAGTAAAAATAATTTGCGTAAATATTGGGAATACTAGAAATCATTGATAACTTTGAAAAGTACCTTTCCTATTAGTTAAAAAATATTTTAAGAGACATCCTCGAAAAGTAATAAAATAGCATGTGGACTGAAATTCTACGTTTATCAAAATAAAGCCTTTTAAGAAAAATGAACTATCCTTGAAATTTTTAAAAAAAATATATTTATAGAATTCCTAAAATAATGCAATTATTGATACAATAATAATACTACTAGTATAATACTAATAATAATACCCATAATAACATTTCTAGCAATAAAACTGAAATTAATAATAATAAATATAATAATAATAAAATAATAATAATATTAACAGTAATATAATAATAATAATAATTAATAAATAACAGTAATCTAATAATAATAATAAACTTAATAATATTTAGTAATAATAAGTAATAGCAGTAAATAATAATAATAATAAATATAGATGACTTTAATAATAATACTAATACTAATAATAATTCTAATGATAATATTAATATACAAACCTATTAAAACTTCTATACACTGAACAGCTCATTCCCAATTCAATAAGAGAGAGAAAGAGATTGGAGAATGAAAGAGAGGAGGGTTACCAAAGCGGTCATGCGCCGGCGATCTTCAGGCGTCGGCGGCGAGCCTGGGGGTGGCGGCGGCGGCGATCGGCGCCGGCGGAGGCGGCTGCTAAGGTGGGGCGCGTGATGGATGGCCACCGGAGATGGGTGGAGGTGCGTCGATGCCCGTGGAACCACGGCGGAGGCGGTCGGAGGGACCGAGGCGGCGTCGGGGGCCCTCTGCCCTGGAGTGGTCGTAAGGCTGGTGAAGTCAGAGAGAGGCGGCACGGGGAAGATTCGACGGCGGCGGCGAGTTTGGGCGCGCGCCTGGCCGGAGTTCAAGTGGAGACGGAGAGCGCCGGCGGTACTCGCGGTTGGGATGGAGCTGCGCTCCGCGGACGGCGGCCAGGGACGACGGCAAGGTGGAGGAGAGGGTTACGGGCGGATGGCGGCTCTCATCGATGGATGGGCGGAGTCCCGTGCACGCGGGCACGTCGGCGCGGATCCGCGACGGACGGCTGAGCACGCTGGAGGTGGCGCGGAGAGCTTGGTCAGGTTAGGGTTTCCCACCCTTCTCTCCTTTCTCTACTATGGTGGTTTTGGTGATGTGGACGACGGTCGGTGTGGGTGGCGGTGTCTCCATGGATGGCAGCGGGTTGTTGGCCGTTGATGGCCGGGAGTGATGGCGATGATGATGGATATGGCGGTCGGTCGTGCTAGAGAGGGCGGCACAGATCCGTGGGATCGATGGTGGACGGGGAAGCCGGGAGCCAAGGATGCTGTGAGAGGGGTTGGTAATGTGGCGGGTATTGGGGAGACGAGGATGGTGATGGCAGAACCTTCGTGTCCTGCGAGACACGGACGGGGTATCCGGGATTGTCGGATACGGGACGAAAAAATATTGTATTTGTAAAGGAGAAAAATATAGTGGATGGGAGGCACAGACACGATGCACATCTACTTGATGGTGGAAGTTTCTGGAGGAGTACCTCTCCTTTTATAGGAGGTGGAAATTTCCAGTTGGATAGGGATTGGGATTTATTTAAATCCCCAATAGATAAATCACCAATTAATTTAAACTGATTTAAAAATAATTCTATCCAAATCAAATCAAATCTAGATAAATTATATCCTTAGTTTAAACTATTTTTAAACAAAGTCAATAAAATTTTTTCCAATTTAAATTACCATATTTAGTCAAATATTAAATTTAACAAAATCCCAAATATCATTTTCGTAATTACATAAATATAGAAATAATTAATTTCGAAAATCACAATAAATACTTAAATATGAAATCATAAAATAGCTCGTATAAATGGCAAAATATTTTAAATATCAACTTTCAAATTGTTATAAATTATTTGGAAAAGTTTTCATATAAACCACAATTTTTTAAATCATCCCTTATTTTTAAACGGCGAACAAAATAACTCTTTTTAGAAATAAAAATATTTATCACATATTATTTTAAAAATTAAATTCTTCTATATATAAAAATCTCTAATAAAATATTTTACAAAAATATGTACCTCGCACATATTCGCATTCGACGAGAAATTACGAAACGTAAATCTCGCATGCTACAACATTGTAAATTCATGTGCGACGTGTAGATACGAAATACAAAATAAATTTAATAATTTTTAAAAAAAATCGTTGAAGAATTTTTTTTTAGGGTTTTACATCCTACCCAACTTATAAGAATTTTGTCCTCGAAATTTAGGAATAGGTAGGGTTCAGGAGTTTAACGATAAGAAAGTACGAACAATTCATTTGGCGAGGCAAAGAAACGGTGTTTAACATAAATGTGCTATTAGAAAGTCATGATTCCGTTAAATAGGAAAATAATTCACGAATATGGTAATGGACGGGGTCGCTAGCTAAGACAATCATGATAACACAATACGAAAAATAACAGGGCATGGGGTGGATTAAGGAGAATACCTTAGAAACTTGAGCGGTATGGTTCCTTGAGAAAATATGGTCTTGGGTTTAGGTTTGATTACGGAAATGATTTAAATCATTCTTAAGTCTCAAGAATGATTAGAAAATCGTGATAATGGATCTAGCGTCACGAGGAGGATGAGTAATTCAAGATGGTGTTACAGTCAAATCGGTTGGTAACTGGCTAACTATCTTGGCAATAGACAGTAGACAACTAAGAGAATATCAAGTACGGGTGTTTGTCTTTCTAAAACAGGCGAAAGGCAAACATAAAGAGTTCGAAGATGGCATTCTCGAATCCAATGAGTGGTCCAAAGATGACTGAATAAGTTCCAAAAGAATTGCCAAGGCAGTCGCGGATGAGCCTCTAGGGCCAAGTTTAACTATGTCTCCATCCACGTTGAACAATATACAAGAAGCGAACCAAGTGCACTATGGTTGATCAGACCATAATACATCGGTTCTGATTAGATAATGTATTAGTGGGCGCCCACAATAAACATATGTCATGAACAATCTCGATAAAGAGTAATCTTGCAAAACTAAAATATAAGCAGTGGATGGTGAAGGAAATTAAATAGTCCAAGATCCTTTTAAAATTGAGTCTTGCCCGAAGTTCGGGCCTATACAAGCGGCTCGGTCCACTAAATTCTATAGTCTAAGTGAAGCTATCAATATGGTCCACAAGAAAAAAATGTTGGTTAGGTCGTGAGGTATTCTACCCAACTTACAAGAGTTAATCTAGTATTGTGATGGAACAATGAGTCAAGCAATCAAAATACCAAAAGGTTAAGCATTTTATGAAGAACATAATTATATCAGATCGAACGAATTGACTCGAGGTTGAATTCCTAATTGAAGTCATAAATATTTTAGGTACCATGATAATGGTTATAGTTTAGTCTTTTTGACCAGAAAGTCGTATCAAAAAAATAGAGTACAAGGAGGCAGGTTTTAGTGGGACATGATATACCTACATGAAGGTAGTCTCGTCTAGGTCTTGCATGTAAAATTTGTTGGAAGGAAAAGTCTAGTGTTGTGCTCCAAATATCCAAGTCACGGTAAGGCACGCAAAAAGATCTAAAATAAAAAGTGGGAGTTGATGAAGTGATAAATAATGCATACATTTTAAGAAGATCAAGTGGAAGCATAAGGTAAAATTAATTAAGGAATCTAGTAAAACAGTTTATGGGCGCAGCTTCTAGAGAGAAGATGGTCTCCTAGATGAATACAATCAAGGAACGTTCGACTCATATTTCAAGATTACAATGGTTAGAGGGTCACGAAGAAAGGTCGGATAAGTCAAGATTGAGATATAATTATATGGTTGGTTAGATGATTAACTACACTTGAGCATATCAATCATGGCCATAAAGAAGATGGCAATTCATAGGAAAATTAAGGCCTATAGGGTCTATTTCTATGACATGGGAATTCCTCGATGTTTTCCTCAAAATCATCTACCAAAATGATCATAACTATTAAAATTTTGAATTATTTCTAATAACCCTTGAGATAACTCTTATCATATCTATAAAGCAATTCGAAACTTAAGCTCCATATTTTAATCAACCCAAAATCTCCTGTCACAATTAAAATTGTACAAATTTTATCAAATTGAATTTCTTTCCCAATGTGTCAACATATTTTCTAAAAACCTTCACAACCAAAACTTATAGTCGTAAAATCTAAATAATTTTATGACATAATCAAACAAAATTTTAATCAATATCAAATAGTCTTTATCTTATCAAATGTACCACATTCTCTAGTCCTAACAATATCATAACCCTAAAAATTCTTCAAGATCTTGGGATAACTTTAGTATATCCCAATTAACTCTACATACTCGTTTTATTCCTTTTACCAAGATTTTTATTATCCATAATTGAAACTTCTAGATCAAAGTGAATTTATAATTCATAATCATAAGGCAATTAAAAATTTCAGAGTCAATTTCATATCCTTCAAAATATATTAAACCAAACTTTTACTTCAAATTTTAAATCTCCAAATTTAACAACTTGTAATTTATAAATCGTACGACTTACCAATTTAAAACCTCATGCTCTCTAATAGACCGTAATTCATAAACCCTCCATATTCTCTAGTCGTTTACAAAATCATAACTTATTAAAAAAACACTTTAATAAATTCAAGACAAACTTTAACATATCCAAACTTGAACTTAATCGTGAATCGTGTGTCACTATTTCAAGATGTTTCTCAAATCGGTTTCATATCCCAATAAATTATAAACTATTTCGCAATCATAAATTTTGTTTCCTCGATCTTGCTATCCTCTTGTGTATACCACCTTGTAATAGCAAAATAAAATTCCAACTATCCTTTGAAGGCGGTAATATTCTACTACCCAACTTGGAATTAACTAATCCTTAAAATTATACTTTTAGGAAAATGTCTTTATAACTCAAATAAGACCTCAATGTACACTAATTGTCAATGTAATCTTCCTAGCCATGTGTTTGACCTCTGAGCATATATTAGTGTAGTCATCTTCCTAATTGTTACTAAGCACGGAAGCTACGAATCTACGGTAGAAAGAGTTCAAGCAGGATGCAAGTCAAGGATGACAATGAGAGTTCAAAACTTGAAATAAGGAGGAAGATCAAGCTTTGTGGATGAGATTCCTAGATACTAGTCCTATATTACAGGTTCACATCGGTACAATTACGTAACCGAAGTGACAATCTCGACCTGCATGGGCCACCACAAAAACATGTAATGCCCCAGTCCCAAAATACTTAGGACTAGGTACGTATCCATGCAAGCTGTATACATACGAAGTATACTCCAATATATGGAAACTTCGTATGTACACATAAGCTGAAAAATGCAGTGAACCGAGAGTAATCTAATCTCATCCACACAAAATAAAAGATATCATATAATCGATAAATTGTCATTGGTACATATAGTTGGGCGAAGACAAATTCACTACCAACTATGAAAAGAAATACATCACAAAAGAAGGGGTTTGGCAAGTGTAATGCCTGTGGTTCGTATTACGTATTTCTGGAATACGTGTACGTATTTATTCTTGTATTGCATGATTTTCTTGCTTAATTTCCTCCCTAGGCTTGGTTTATTCTTGGTTTGGGTTGGCTTGGTTCGTTTTGGGATTTGCTCATGGTTCATCATGAACCAAGGGGTGAACCCCCTACCTACCACCACCACTACCATTTATTAACCCTTCTCCTTTCTCTCTCTTCATTTATCATCTTCTCCACCATTACTTCCTTACCTACCAGAGAGAGGGAGAGAGAGGTCTAGGCAAGTGCAACTTGCTTCATGGAGGAACTCTAATTTTATTGCCTCATCCTCTTCCTTACAGCATTTTAACTTACTTTAGAACTTGGCATTTTTACTTTCCATGGCTAGATTCTTCTAGATCTAAGTTTACTTTATTTTTAGATTTCTTTGGTTTTAATCTACTTAATCCTGTTATTTTTGAGTTTTGAGGGTTCTATGTTGTAGAGAATCTCGTTCTACCCCATTTTGACCTATGGAAGTTCGGATTTGGGCTCCGGATGATAGAGTTATGCAGCTTGGAAGCCATGGCTTATGGTGTACTTCTTCTCGAAAATTTGGAGAAGAAGCACAGTCCCGAGCCGTATGGTGTACTTGACCGCATGAACATTCATACGGCAAGTCAGTTCCAACCGTATGCACTATTGTCTTGACTTGACCGTATGACAAGTTCATGCGACAAGTATTCCCGGTCGCATGGGACCCAGTCAGTTCAGCCGCATAGGGCTGAGGACCTTATCCTGCCGCATCAGCTTCTCTTGGCCGCATGAGTTGGACCCAGCCGTATGTGCACAGCCTTGACCAGCCGCATGAACTCCCCCCCCCTCCGTCAGTTGCATAAGCAATCACCTTGACCCAGTCGCATGGGGCTCGACTTGGTTGAGCCGCATGGACTCATTTTTGCCAGCTGCAGGAGTACCCTTGCCCTCATGGCCGCATGTGTCTTGCCCTTCTCTTGGCCGCATGAGTTCGATTTATTCTAGCCGTATGAGAATCCCTCTTTGCGAGCCGCATGGGTCCTTAGTTCCCCCGACCCGCATGAATCTCTCCCCAGCCGCATGAACCTGACTCCTTTCCCAGCCGCATGATATCCATCCTGGCCGCATGTGCCTTAGCCGCATGGCTCTTCTATAGCCCTGTATATTGATATTTTATTAGATATTTAACGTCTATTTTATATCCTTACGCCTTTTGTCCTGAACTTGAAAATCATGAATTCATTTGATATGTTTGGAATTGATAATTGAGCATGACGTGATAGTGACCCGTAGTGGTGTACTTCTGACATAATAACCTGACATGACCTGATAGTGGTCCGACGTGGCGCACTCCTGACTAGTACACTTGATATAATAAACCTGACATGATTATCTCGAATAGCTGTTACGACGGCTGCCTGACATGACATGACCTGCATAATTTATCTGGACACCGTGGGCGATTGTGCTTGTACAAATAATCCAGTCCTGTCTTGCATCATGTCTAGAAAGGGACTCCTGAGTACCACGGTCAGGAGTACCTACTAAAATAGACTAAGGCTAAATAACTAGATTAATATATTAGTCATAAAGAGATCTCCCAGCTACAGGCAATCCCGTTACCTGGGCACGCCTTGGGATCTGTAGCCTGCCGTCGAGTATGGCACATTTCCAGCACACTGTCATGTGTTGCACCCTTCAAGCTACCTAAGGGTACATTCGTTTCCTGGACGATGTACCCACCTGAATTCAACTCTAAATCCTTCAACCCGGGTAACCTGGATGGTCTGCAGGGCTTGTGGCTGTGGAAGATTCTCACTGCATCTTATTAGTAACTAGGCTTGTGATAACCCTAGTTAGTTAAAGTATCAAGCCGTAGTTCTTGTTTGGCCGTGAAATGATTGGATGGAGTCTAACCAGTCTAGTCTTGTCCTGATTCTGTTCCAGAATTACTGCATGACCTGAATGCCTGTATTTATTTTACCCATAAATGGTGAAAATTCCAAGTTCTGTTCAGACGAAGGGTTACAACCCCGGTCCTTGTCTGGTTTACGGGTTGTAACCTGGTTATCTGAATAGTTCTATGGTTATCTCGTCGTATATCATCCTGATGTATTTTCTTTATTTCCAGTTCTTACTTTATTTATACTCTTGTGCTGATTGCTGGTTTTAGTTCCTAAGTGAAGCTTCCTTTTTGGCACTTGCCCTTCTGGGGTCTGACCCAGCTGGTTTTGTGTGGCCAGATTTTGGAGCAGCTCCAGAGGATCTACCGACCTTCTAGCCAGATGGTGGCCACTAGACGGAACACTGGCAATGAGTGGGTTTATTTTTGATCTCCCACTTTATTGTAAAAATATTCTTTTGAGGCGTTTAGCCGACGAGTACCTGTTTAGCTCGATTGCACTTTACTTACTGTCTGCCTACGGGCGGTAACATGGTTGACAGATCCTAGGGTTGATCATGTATGACTAAACTCTTGCAAGTCCTAACATTTTGTAACGACTAGCTTCATGATCAGTTGAATATGTAATGTTTGGGACGCCTTACTATTGTATATTTAATGATCATACTTCTTGTAACCTTTTACTTACTTACTTGTGATTGAGACACTAGGCTTGTCCATGACCTTAAGAGACTGTTGGCTTGTAGATAAACCCTCATGTATCTAGACAGCTGCGACCGTATAGCGAGATGGATTCCATTTCATATACGTAGCTGGCTATGTCTGCCCCCGCTCTCCAGTATTCTGGTTCTGGGGCGTGACAGCGAGCAAAGCGAAGACGATCAAAGTGCAATCATCCTCGAAGAATAGCGATGATCATGGCCACGGCTAGAACACCTGCGAAAGACAAGAGCACACACCTGGCAAGATTACCAGGTCCTCAGAGGGACGTAACAAGATACATAAAGAACATGCCATAATAAACTGAATATATAATTTGTCACAAACCGAAATAAGTGACTAGACGACAATAAGGTAATCTAACCATACTACGGTGTTCATGCAGTTAAGAACAAACCTCCAACGCATGGGCACTCTGGCTCAGTAACAGTAATATCAGGTATGGCCCATCAGGATACCAGGGACCTGAAAGCATAACATTCCTCGAATGTCAGAGGCCAGCAGTAAATCAGTATCAGGATCCAGGACCGTATCTCCCGCGGAGATAACCGGCAATAGGGAAGTGCATACTTGGCCCATACGTTAAGGAACTGTCCTTCCCATCTAATGTCTAACAGAGTCACATCCATGTCTCATATACCCCTACTAACTGCTAAGTCTCCTAACATGCCTCTATTAGCAGTTAGCCCTAACGCATGCGCATGGGGGATCAGCCCACACACAAGAACCTCTATATGCTACTCATCTCACACATCCTCGTGGTACAACTGTGTCAAGGTATATGCGACATACTACAGACGGTAGTCCCTTAACTCTAGGTTCATATGCAATCAAAGGATAATAACAAAGTAAATTAATAATCACTGAACATGCAGTAAATCAGGAACTGTAAGAACCGAAAATAAAGAACCATAATATATAAAATAAATACAGACTGGATATAAACAGTTTAATGGCAAGGTATCTTGCCTGGTGTGTCGCCTGGTGTGGTGCGGTGTTCTCTGACATGTCTCAATAGTCCAATAGCTATGGTCGTCGTAATGGTCCAAATCGCGAGGGAATAGGAACATGTGATTTATCATGATCAACAACGAAAATAAGAGAAATTTAGGAGTACTGAATATTTATACTAGTTTTAGAAATTATGCCCTTATTGTTTTTGAAGGCTAATTTTATTAGAAAATATTTACACAAATACATGTAACTCAAGAATACCTTTTTAGGAAAAATCTAAGTTCATTAAAATATATTTTTCTAGTTTGAAAGCTATATTTTTATTAGTAAAAATAATTTGGGTAAATATTGGGAATACTAGAAATCATTGATAACTTTGAAAGGTACCTTTCCTATTAGTTAAAAAATATTTTAGGAGACATCCTCGAAAAGTAATAAAATAGCATATGGACTGAAATTCAACGTTTATCAAAATAAAGCCTTTTAAGTAAAACGAACTATCCTTGAAATTTTTTTAAAAAAATATTTATAGAATTCCTAAAATAATGCAATTATTGATACAATAATAATACTACTAGTATAATATTAATAATAATACCCATAATAACATTTCTAGCAATAAAACTGAAATTAATAATAATAAATAACAGTAATCTAATAATAATAATAAACTTAATAATATTTAGTAATAATAAGTAATAGCAGTAAATAATAATAATAATAATAATAATAATAATAATAATAATAATAATAATAATAAATATAGATGACTTTAATAATAATACTAATACTAATAATAATTCTAATGATAATATTAGTATACAAACCTATTAAAACTTCTATACACTGAACAGCTCATTCCCAATTCAATAAGAGAGAGAAAGAGATTGGAGAATGAGAGAGAGGAGGGTTACCAAAGGGGTCATGCGTCGGCGATCTTCAGGCGTCGGCGGCGAGCCTGGGGGTGGCGGCGGCGACGATCGGCACCGACGGAGGCAGCTGCTAAGGTGGGGCGCGCGATGGATGGCCACCGGAGATTGGTGGAGGCGCGTCGATGCCCGTGGAAGCACGGCGGAGGCGGTCGGAGGGACCGAGGCGGCGTCGGGGGCCCACTGCCCTGGAGTGGTCGTGAGGCTGGTGAAGTCGGAGAGGGGCGGCGCGGGGAAGATTCGACGGCGGCGGCGAGTTTGGGCGCACTCCTGGCTGGAATTCAAGTGGAGACGGAGAGCGCCGGCGGTGCTCGCGGTTGGGACGGAGCTGCGCTCGCACGGGCGGCGGCCAGGTGGATGAGAGGGTTACGGGCGGATGTCGGCTCTCGTCGACGGATGGGCGGAGTCCCGTGCGTGCGGACACGGCGACGCGGATCCGCGGCGGACGGCTGAGCGCGCTTGAGGTGGCACGGAGAGCTTGGTCAGGTTAGGGTTTCCTACCCTTCTCTTCTTTCTCTACTGTGGTGGTTTTGGTGATGTGGGCGGCGGTCGGAGTGGGTGGCGGTGTCTCGATGGATGGCAGCGGGTTGTTGGCCGTTGATGGCCGGGAGTGATGGCGATGATGATGGATATGGTGGTCGGTCGTGCTAGAGAGGGCGGCACAGATCCGTGGGATCGATGGTGGACGGGGAAGCCGGGAGCCAAGGACACTGTGAGAGGGGTTGGTAATACGACGGGTATCGGGGAGACAAGGATGGTGATGGCAGAACCGTCTTGTCCTACGAGACTCGGACGGGGTATCCGGGATTGTCGGATACGGAACGAAAAAATATTGTACTTGTAAAAGGGAAAAATATAGTGGATGGGAGGCACAAACACGATGCACATCTGCTTGATGGTGGAAGTTTCTGGAGGAGTACCTCTTCTTTTATAGGAGGTGGGAATTTTCAGTTGGATAGGGATTGGGATTTATTTAAATCCCCAATAGATAAATCACCAATTAATTTAAACTGATTTAAAAATAATTCTATCCAAATCAAATCAAATCTAGATAAATTATATCCTTAGTTTAAACTATTTTTAAACAAAGTCAATAAAATCTTTTCCAATTTAAATTACCATATTTAGTCAAATATTAAATTTAACAAAATCCTAAATATCATTTTCGTAATTACATAAATATAGAAATAATTAGTTTCGAAAATCACGATAAATACTTAAATATGAAATCATAAAATAGCTCTTATAAATGGCAAAATATTTTAAATATCAACTTTCAAATTTTTGCAAATTATTTGGAATACTTTTCATATAAACCGCAATTTTTCAAATCACCCCTTATTTTTAAACGGCGAACAAAATAACTCTTTTTAGAAATAAAAATATTTATCACATATTATTTTAAAAATTAAATTCTTCTATATATAAAAATTTCTAATAAAATATTTTACAAAAATATGTACCTCGCACATATTCGCATTCGACGAGCAATTACGAAACGTAAATCTCGCACGCTACAACAATGTAAATTCATGTGCGACTTGTAGATACGAAATACAAAATAAATACAAAAAATTTTTAAAAATCATAGAAGAAATTTTTTTAGGGGGTTTACATAAATAATAAAGTATTAATATTAATTAATTTCAAAAATTGAATATATACATGGATTAAATCCTATGTATTCTGCATGCCACTAGTACAAAATATCTACATAAATATTATTTTTAGAAATTAGTACTTACAACTGTAAAAATAAATGAATTGTCCCTCTAGTGCGACGAAATTTATACCTTTTACTAAAATAAAATATTTAATTATACTATATTGAAATAAAATATATATTTTCTATATATTTATGATAATAACTTTATTTGTATAAGAAATAATAATATTTCATATTTACGTGCAAATACTCGCACTCGACGTACAATATCAGAATGAAAACCAATACCAAAATAATTTAAAAAATTATAGGAAAAATTTAGGGGGTTTACAAGTCTTAATAGTAGTTTACTGCTGGTACCGTTAAGTCGCTCTAGAGCAACGATAGTTGTAGCGGTATACCGTATGAAATTTCTGTGAAAGAATTTCATGTTGGCACTATGTCATTAATAATGTCGGTGTACTGCTGTCACTCCCCGTTTCCAGAATACGTATTTTTATACATGTACAACTCATGTGTATTTATTTAGTATTTATCATGTATTTATTTAATATTTATCATGTATTATCCTGTATTTAAATTCCTTTAATTTCATGTTAATCGATTAATCTGCTCTTTAAATTTTTATGTTAATTTATTTTCTGCAATTATATTTCTACAATTTTATTTCTGCACTTTATTTCCTGCTTTTATTCTCTGCTTTAGCTAGGCTTTGGGTTCGGGTTGGCTTTGGTTGCATCCCCTACAACCCGACCCATTGGACCCATTGGACCTGGCCCAACTCCCACCTACCACCCCCTTTTCTATTTAAAGCTTACATCTCTTTCTCTCTCCTCATAAACTCACATTCTCACTATTAATCCTCTTCTTCTTCTTCATTACTCTCTCCACCTACCAAACCGTAGGCAAGTACAACTTGCTCCACATGAGAACCCATGTTTTTCTGGTTCATTTATCTTCCTCTCATGATCCTAAGAGAGTTTAGAACTTTGTATTTTTCATTTCGAAGTCTTAATTTTTGTAGATCTAGAAATGAGTTATTTTTGGAGTTTGATGGTTTTGATCTATCAAACTTCTTTGTTTTCAAGTTTTGATGGTTCTATGTTGTAGAGAGTTTTATTCTACCCAATTTTGACCTTTGGAAAGTTGGATTTGGACTTGTTTTGACCAAGTTATGGACCTTTGAAGCTTTGGGGTGCAACCATGGAGTTCTTGCTGTTTGGAGAAGATAGTGAGCAGTGTACACTAGCTTTTTAGCTTGCGTCACTGAGCTGTGCGCGCTCTTTAGCGCAGCGCAGTCTGGAGTCCATACGCTACCTTTTTAGGAAGCGTATGTCTTGCATACGCTACCTTTTGGAAGCGTATATCGTATGGAGTTCATACGCTACCTTTTGGGAGCGTATGACTTGCATACGCTGACTTGGATGGTCAGGAGTCGTATGGAGTCCATACGCTGCCTTTTGGGAGCGTATGACTTGCATACGCTGACTTGGATGGTCAGGAGTCGTATGGAGTCCATACGTTGCCTTTTGGGAGCGTATGACTTGCATACGCTGACTTGGATGGTCAGGAGTCGTATGGAGTCCATACGCTGCCTTTGGGGAGCGTATGACTTGCATACGCTCACTTGGATGGTGAGGAGTTGTATGGAGCCCATACGCTGCCTCTTTGACTTCAGCGTAGCCTGACTTGAGCGTAGGCTGACATGAGCGTAGCCTACTTACCCTGGATTTTCTATAGCCCTGTATATTGATATTTTATTAGATATTTAACGTCCATTTTATATCCTTACGCCTTTTGGCACGAACTTGATATAATCATGATATGTTAATGTTTCTGTTAAATATGGATTGTTACGTGGGATGTGCCATGTGTCGTGAATTGAGCATAGATACCCCGATTGACTAGAATTAAACCTTGAGAGTTATAGACTCGACCCCATTTAATACTAATTGACTTTCATGCCTTGTCACCATTGATAATAATGGTTATCTTGACTAAATTGATCATGCGTTCCTAGTTGGAACTAAGAGACTGGCTAGTCGTCTTATTGAATTGAATGAATGAGACACGTTCATGTTATGAACTATTGTAATCGACTGGCTGATCCCGAATATTGACATACATGCACATGCAGGCTTCAATCTATTTATTTATTTATTTACTTATTTATTTTCTACAAAAGAAGCATGTGTACTTTATGGTCAAGGCATGATTACCGTGGTTAGATTTGATTGTTGCATTACGCTATGTAAGACCTGCAACCTAACCGCACTGGTATCGTTGTAGAGTTGTGCATATCGTACCCCGTACGAAAGTACTCATTTGAATGACCATGATCCACGGCATGGGATTTCACTCAACGTAGGGACTATTAAGTTAAATAAAATAATGATGGCATGGAGAGAATGGATTCCCGAGTTCTTACATGGCAGCCCCCTTGGGACAAGTAGTACCCGACGGGCCGGCTGGTTCCCACAGATACTATAAAACTGCCACACGGGCAGGGAACAGTATCTGCTTTTATTATTATTGTATATTGTATATTGATGGGCGTCCTGCTAGGACTCGTCTAATTCATGCATGGCGCACATGATTGACTGGATAGACTAGCCTTGCTTGCACATAGTAAGAACTACGGAATCCCTAATTGCATTATTCCCAGATAACTTGGGACTTACAGTAGCAAGCCGTAGTAGTTGAATGGCCGTTCAAGATGACTTGTTTGTGCACTGTATTACTCTGTTACCTCACTGGGATGATCAGAATGTCAGGACATGACGGGCC
This sequence comes from Iris pallida, assembly GCA_029216955.1. NCBI lineage: Eukaryota > Viridiplantae > Streptophyta > Magnoliopsida > Asparagales > Iridaceae > Iris > Iris pallida. The sequence continues at coordinate 13,565 of JANAVB010019124.1, read as the reverse complement.
AACTTCTGTCCTTGTTTGGTTGGGAGGTTGGTTCGAAGTGTCATGATGTGATGTGAATCCTAGTAGAAAGCAGAGATCTATTATTATATTCTCTTACTTACTGGTTTTAGTTCTCATGTCGTGCTTCCTTGTGGTACTTGCTATTAGAGGTCTAACCTCTCTGGTTTTGCATGGCCAGATTTAGAGCCGGTTCCCGAGGACTCAGCTTACTTCTACGTCCAAGAGGGTCAACACTAGAAGGATGATCGCAGGAGGACTCGAGTGGGTTTCTTACTTCCCCGCTCGTTTTGTTATCTACTTTATACCTTAGCTGTTTGGCACCGACATGTTAGTCGGATTGTCTTGTACTTACTTTTACATAATTGTAATTAAAGTCAGGCTGCAGCTGATAACAATTGTGTATACTTTTGCTACATCAATCTGGCTATGTTTTGTAAAGCCAGATATCAAGAACATTTTGACAGAGCGTTTGGGACGCCATACTGCTTTATCTTACATGTTCTCTATTACTGTTTCTTGTTTGAATGATTGAGACAATAGATGTGTAATGACCAAAGTAAGACTTTTATGTAGTATGCACCCCCTCGTCTTTTAGACAGTATTGATCGTATTATACGGTATTCATCTACCCGTAATACGTAGCTGGCTGAGTCATTCCCCCGCTCTACAGTATTCTGGTTCTGGGGCGTGACAACTGCTTAGTCTGATACGACTCTACGCTGACATCTGATACGGGCTTGGAATAAGCCTTCCTTATTGCCATCGACTCTCCGAGCGTCTTCGATAAATGGATAGCATTCATCGTACTACGAGATATTCTCCACATAATTTGGAATCCCTACCAACACTAACAAATCTTCCCCTTCCCAAATATAAAGAGTGGGTCGCCATTCCGATGATTACCCTACGAAACATGAATTTTCTTCTTGTAGAATCTTTATGAGCATTTCCACTCCCCATTGTTTCCTTTGTACATACATTCTCAAGCACTGCATCCTTTATCTCCAGCACATCTCATCTCCGATGTTACCGAGTTACAATGTGCTTGGACTGACTACGAAATATTGAATTCCTCCTAAACTAAATAGCACTTTGGCTACTGCAAAACAAAACGTACTGCTCTTGCTTTATCCCCATCTTCTACAAAAATTTCTTCATCTATAACTACTCCTTGCAAGACTCCATCATCACAATAAATTTTGTATCTGTTGTAGACAAGGCAACACACTTCTACAGCCACAACTGGCCCACCAACAAACATTATATCGTAGTCCAAAGTAGATCTTATGGTATTCATATCCCTAGTCAAATCAGTGTCAGTATACCCAACCAGCTTCAGCTCATCACTCCTAAATGAAAGTTTCAAGCTGGAAGTTCCCTAAAGATAATGAAGGATCAATTGACCGCCCACCAATATACCCTCTCTGGATTGGAATGATGAATCTACCATACTAATTTCGTGAGCACTATCCACCATATCATACATGAGACTATCCATTGCTGAAGCATGCATGACTCATTCCATATCTTCTTTTTCCTTCTTAATTGATAGACAATGTTCCATTGTGGGCTGTAAATGGGTGTTCACTTTCTTTGACATGTTCATCCCAAAATAATGAAGTACCCAGTGAATGTACTTCTCCTAGGACAACCACAATAGCTTGGACCCTCTTTATCAGCTGATCTCCATTCCAAGAATAGTCTTCACTTTCTTTGACATGCTCGTCCCAAAACAATGAAGTACCTAGTGAATGTACTTCTCCTAGGACAACCACAACAGCTTGGATCCTCCCTCTCAGTCGATCTCTATCCCAAGAATATTCTTTGATATGCCCAAATCTTTTATAGCAAAGGTTGGGATTGGATTGTGGGCCTATGGCTTTCCAAGCCTTGGACTTTGAATGCCTAACTAGTGATTAGCCTTAATTAATGGATTAGTTAATAATTAGTTATGGGTTAGTTTCAGTTAGTTAGTGGGTTCCACTATTGCTCCTAGATCTATTATAATTTATACTAGTGCCATCATGGCTTGTGGAGCACTCTATTTTCTCTTATTAAAATATATTGGGGATTCTCTAATATTTTATTCATAAAAATATTTCTACTCTATCAGTCGTCAACCCTTTCCTCCGCCGTGTCGCCGCCGTACTCCGTCGGCCGGACTACAACAATGTGTTGCCTTCTCCTCGTTGTCTCCTCCATGTTCCTTCCTCCTTCTCGACCAACCTCCTTGACCAATGCTCGAGCCACTAGCTACCGCCGCTCCCTGCCCACCACGCACAACCGGTGACCTCCATCCTATACTCCTTTGTCCATCGCCATCACCCGACCATAGCTCAGCACCACATCCACTCTTATCTATATACCACCACATACGACCACCACCTCCTCCTCTACATAGCAGCCACAAGCACCACCAACCGACCGTCAATCCATCCAACTGCTACCACTGTTTTCTCACCACGAACGCCACCATAGTAGCCTCTATCTCCACTGCAACAACCATCATGTTCACCACCTAGTTGAGCAACTCCTTCAAATCTAGGGATGGCAACGAGGCGGGTAGGGGACGGGGACCATATCCTCCATCCCATCCCCGAGTAGTGTTTGAATCTCTATCCCCGTCCCCGATCCCCGTCGGTTTTAATTTTGTATCCCCATCCCGTCCCCGTTAAACAATGCCCTCCCCGTCCCCGCCCCCGCCCCCGCCCCCGCCCCCGCCCCCGCCCCCGTCCCGTTGACACTTTCGAGGCCAAATTTTCTCTTGTTCGTTTCTCACCCGGTTAATAATTTTTTATGTACATTATAAGCTTAAAAAAATTCATTCAAAAAAATTACAAGACATGTTAATAAAACATGGTTTCCATAAAAAATATTATTAGATATAGATCACGAATCCGTCATACCAATGGGTTGAACATATGGGTATAAGTAAATTGGGGTCAGAGATTTACCGGGGCAGAGAGTACTATACTCATACCCGTCCCTGAATCTGACTGGAGATTTTTTTATTCCTCACCCCCGTCCCCATCTCCATTTTTTAAATCCCCAAACCTGCCCCCGTCGAAAAAAAAATTGGGTCCCCGCCAGGTTCACGGGAAATTGTCATCCCTATTTAGATCCATCCTCTCCGCCGGATCTACTAACTGACCAACGACGACAAGCGTCGCCCCATTTCTCTCTGTCAAATCTGGTTACCTACACCGATGACCACCACTTCGTTGAGATCAAGCATCAAATCCATCTGCTTAGACGAACCCCCATCGCCACCGAAGCATCTCGTGTCTCCTCCGCCACCGGAGCATCACGCATTCCATCGCCACCGGCTCATTGGGAATGGACTAGATCCGCCAACTCCAGCTTACTTGGTAAGCCTCTCCTCACGACTTCTCCTTCTTCTTCTTTTTCTTCTTCTTCTTCTTCTCCTCTTTTCTTTCTCCATCATTCTCCTCAGAGAAAAGAACTAGAAGGGGAAGTAGATAAAGAAAAGTTGAGAGAGACACTTCCATGGTTTCTATTATTTATTCTCTTTCCTCTGTTTTAATGGCTGGTGACCCTTCGAAAATCAAAGGGGCAGCTGACGTAGGCGCTGACTCTCTGAAATTTGAAGAGTCAACTGAGTATAATGCATGTAGTATTATATACTATCAGTTTTAATATAAATATTACTGTATGAAGTGTAAATATATGTACTGTTATATATATACACTATTCTTTTGTAAGTATTTAGTACTTTTATTGACTAATAATCTACATATATGAAGTAAATAATTTATGGAAATGTGTTGTAATCTATATATGTGTGTTAAAACCTAATTACTATTTCCAAATTGGTTTAGCAATCTAGAATATTATTACAGTATTATCTAACTAAAATATATTTTTATCATGGTTTAGCAATATAGAATAATTTCCAAAATAAAATATATGTATTTAAATCATGCATTCTCTTTTTGATTATCGTGTCAACCTGTCTAATCGTGTGTTTCATATTCTATGACTTTGCTCAATCTCTTCTAAATCTATCAGCGATCTATGGATTATTTATTGTTGACAATCTTGGATTATCTGGACGGGGGATACGATATTGGATGACATGATCATTCTATGACTATGATTTGGGATAACGCTATCTTAGGATTTATTATGGACTTTAGACTCTGATACTTTCCATGTCGACATGTTCGTGTCGTGCATGTCGACTACAACCAACCGAGGCAAGTACTTACAATTAATACTCTCATTTCTTGATAGTTATTATATTTCACAATTTAGATGTGCATGACATGATTATTGTCAAGATTATCACACGAGATTAATATTTATGGATTCTGTTTCATGATTATCATGTTTCATGTTTATCATGTTTCCATAATTGCCTTATTCATGTTCCTTGTTGTGATTTGAATCCATGATTTCTAGTTAGACACGAAGTACCTTAATATATATGTGATTAAAATCTAGTATTTCTTATCCCCTGCCGAATAGCTAATCATATACGACACGTATGATTGAGTCGTACCAAGTACATCTCTCAGTCCGATCACATATACAACCTGATATTTCAAACACACTTAATATAACTATGACTTTTGCATTCATATTGCTTGTGTCACATACCATGATTTCTCTTGTCCTGATTACTTATTTTACCTGTCTATTTTATCTGTCTTACCATGATTACAGTTTCATTTATGTATCATATCTTCTATTTCATGTTATATAGTTTCTATCATGTTATGAGTAGTGGTTCATGTTTATACTTGCTCATATCCTGACTGGATAAGCACATTTTTAGGTGATGACTTAGAGGAATGGTGCCCCACTTACTATGGCACACCTGAGGCTGATCATAGTGTACCTGAGGATGTAGGATGCAGGAGATGCAATAGCTAATATCCTACTGGAGGATGTTTAAAATTAGTAGCATGTTACTTACTTGCTATATAGATTTTGTTATCAGAATATTTATTGAGATGTACCATATTTTGGATTCACGTATTTGACAGTTTGGATTGGATCTTTTTGGACTTATCTTTCTATTTCATATCTATCTGTTAGCACTTATGATTGAGTTAGAATCTTGTTATTATGATTTACATTATTATTTCTGGATTGGATGTTAATTGAGGATTAAATGCCTAAAACCACCAACTCTGCGGCGTAGGCTGCACCACCAACACTTGTCTCCTCCTTTTACTTTTAATGTTTATATACAAGACTGTAAGCCCCTAAAATTTTAATTAGTTTTAATTGAGGGTTTTTAGTTATAAATGGCATTTTTATTCTTAAAATAATTTATTATAATTATTAGGAATTTTCTAGAATTTTTAAATAATTTTTAAATGGTTTTTAAAGCCTAAAAAAATCATTTTACAATTTATTAAATTATTTTAATAGCATTTTGTAATTATTTTAAATGTTTTAAGGCAGTATGCAATATTTGAATCTTTTGTGCAAATTACATTTGCACAGAGCTTTGAGGGGGGGAGGGGTTTATGTAATTTGGAATTTGCAAATTCAAAGGTGGTGGGGGCTTTGTGTAAATAACGAATCATGGAGGGGTTTCTGTTAAAAACCTTAACCATCGCCTTCGTCTCTACCTATTCGACGACCGACTCGCCGAAATCCTAACCCTAATTCCTAAAAACCTAGCTAAAACCCTAATCTAATCCCAAACCCAGCCCTATAAAAAGACCCTCGTTCGAAACCCTAACCCTATTTCACTTCCCGAACCCCACAGCCTCCGCCCTAGCCCGTTCTTCCTCGACGATCACCGGAACCCTAGATCTATCATAGGCGCCGCCCCAGCCGTCCTCGTCACCTTCGACCGCTACCATTCGGTTCGCCTCGACGAGACGAACTCAGCAGTATTTTTTCTACGCCCCACGATGCTTCCTCCGGCGAATAGCACCCCGACAGCCTCCGCTCGACCGGACACGTACGTGTCATCTCGTCTCTCGTGTCGCTTTGTGTCTCGTGTTTGCATCACTGGACTCGCCTAAACACGAGGAGTTAGCTAGTGTGCTCGGACACGGCAAATTTGTGTCGTACGTGTCGTGCTAGCCACGGACACAGGATTCGTATCGAATTCACGCTCGTGTCCCTAACTGTCCAGACACTAGTTTAATATTAATGGGTTAACGGGTTTGGTTTAATGCTAGCGGGTTTAAACCCGCATAGTAACGGGTTTGGGTTCAGGCCCAATGGGTTTGGGTTTGGGTTGGGTTGGGCTTATATAATATATATATATATATTTTATATATATATATATATATATTTTATATATATATATATATATATATATATATATATATATATATATATATGTATATATGTATATATTTTTTATTTATTTTTTGTATAATATATATATAACAATATATATATAAATATATATATGTATATATGTATTTATATATGTATACATGTATATATGTATATGTATGTGTATTTTATATATATATTATATATATACTGTTATATATATTATATATATACTGTAATTATATATATATATATAAAAATATTTTTTTATTAAGTATTTTATATATATATATATATATATATATATAATATAATATATATATATATATATATATATATATATATATATATATATATATATGGATCCTGCTCTTGGCGGCCGCTGTCGCCCAATAAACCCTAATCCTTTGTCCACCGACACCGGCGTGGCCGTTGGCCAGCCGGCGTCCACCCGGGCCACCTGAACCGCTTGGTCGGTGGTCCTCGCTGCTTTGTCTTGCCTAGGGTTATGGCGACCAAGTCCTTTGCGGAGGCGGTGATGGGGCCTCCTGTGGTGGCTTCCGTCCTTCCTCCGCGAACAATCACTACTTTTAAAGGTGTTCCTGCTATCTCCTTTTCTGTGGAGGAAGAAACTGCTCTCTCTGATCCACTGCATTTTGCGTTAGTGGGGAAGTTCTCCCACGCTCGGCCTCCGATCGAGATGATCCGGAAGGCACTTTCTGGCTTCGAGTTCTCTGGATCCATTAAGGCGGGTGTCATCGACGAGAAACACGTCCTCATCCGGCCATCCACTGAGGTAGACTTTCTCCGACTCCGATCAAAGGAAGTATGGTATATCGCTCGTGCTCCCATGCGAGTTTTCAAGTGGGATCCCGATTTCTCACCGAATCATGAATCACCAAAAGTTCCTGTTTAGGTTACGCTCCCGAATCTTCCCCACCATCTATATGCGAAGGAGGCGTTATTTGCTATTGCATCAGTGTTTGGGACCCCTCTTAAAATTGATAAGGCAACGGCAGAGTTATCTCGACCTAGTATGGCTAGGTTATTCATGGAAATTGATGCTTCCAAGCCACTTCAACGTCGCATTAGGATTAATCTGCCGAGTGGTAGTTTTTGGCAGTTGACCGAATATGAACACTTGCCTCTTTATTGCTCCCACTGCCGTCACCAAGGCCACTCAGTCGAAACTTGCAAGATTAAACAGAGGGACAAAGGGAAAGAACCACTCCATGAAGATCCTGTCCCCCGTACTCATAAAACTCCTATAGTGACTCACATACTCCAACGTGAAGTTATTGGTCCATCACACACTCAGGTGAACCCTTCCCCAACTCCAGTGGATCATAAAGTCCAAGAGGGTGACCGTCAACACGTTAGCTCAAGTGTGGATGCCACATTAGCCCCTAACCATGATGGGACTGCTCCGGCCATCCACGATGATGATGGGACTGCCCTGGATAGTGAGCCACAGACTGAAAAGGGTTTGGTCCTCCCTAATGAGGGCGGGGAAAGCATTCTTGCAGCGGAAGAGCATGAAGAACCTTGTGCGTCGGTTGGAGAAGTCGCTGTTGGCGAAGGAGAAGCCGATGTTGGCGAAGCGGATGACATCGGTAGCGAAGGGGATGCCGTCGATGGTGAAGAGGAAGGGGAGATGCGTAGCTGGGCCGATGAAGCGGATGCGGCTCAAGAACGGGAGAGGAGGTCAGAAGCTGGCCAACTTCTTTCTGTCCAAACACTGTCTCAGGCAAGGAGGAAGAAACCTCCGGAGCCGACGGATCGTGTTCTCCGCTCCAAATCCTCCAACATTAAATCTGGTAAACCACAACCCATCTCCAATGCTTAACAATCTCTGTTGGAACATTAGAGGGATTGCGAATAAAATGGCTTTTAAAAGATTGAAGAACCTTTGTCGGGTGAACAAGGTTCAATTGCTTGCTGTGATTGAACCGAAAGTGTCAAAGTCCCAATTAACTCTGTATAAACTCAAGCTTGGTTTTGAGTCGACTGTGTGCAACAGTCGTGGGAACATTTGGGTGATGGCTAAGTCTGGATGTATGCTATCCACACTAGATGTTTTTGATCAAGCACTTACTGTTTACTTCCAAAATGCCCTCTTGCCTACACCAGTTATGTTCTCTTTCATTCATGGTCATAGCAAGAAGGAAGGTCGCCGTGACCTCTGGGATAGGCTGCTGGTTGTTAGGACATTGCATTCTTTTCCATGGGCTGTGGGGGGTGATTTCAATGCAATATCCCGCTTCGATGAGAAAGTTGGTGGGAAAGATCCATGTATGATCTCCATTCAGGATTTTGTTAATTTTCAATCAGCTGCGGGACTTACGGAGTTACCATACTCTGGAAGAAAGTATACTTGGTTCAAATCTAATGAGGGGGAAAGGCAAGGCTCTAGGCTGGACAGAATGCTTGTTTCGAGCGAATGGGTTCGAATGGCGCCTCTAGCCGTGGAGGATCATTTAAACATAACGGAATCTGATCACGCTCCGCTTCTCATAAAGTTCATTTCCCAACAGGATGTAGGTCGTTGCAGCTTTAAATTTCTTGCTTTTTGGGTTAACCATGCAGATTTTATGCAGGTGGTTGAACAGGCTTGGTGTTCGGTTGCACATCCCAATGGGCTCGTTAGGGTTTGCTTGCGTATGTCTGCTTGTAGGCATGCTCTATCTACTTGGAGTCATCAAACTTTTGGAAATATCTTCCAGGAAGTTTCTAAGGCGGAGGACCAAGTGCTCGTAGCGGAGTTGGCTTTTGACAGTGACAAATCCAGTTTGAATCGGACATCATTGCAGAAAGCTACGGCTATGTTAAAACAAAAGCACTGCATTGTCGATTCCTTCTGGAAGCAGAAAGCACGCCTCAGATGGGATGTTGAAGGTGATCGCAACACTAAATATTTCCATGATTGTGTCAATAACAAGCAGCACAAACTGCGCATCCACCACATCCTTTACGCGAATAGAGTACGTAGAGAAGACCTTGGGGATATACAGCGGGTGGCTAATGACTACTATGAAGAGCAATACAAATATGGTGTAACAGGTGCGGATGAGGAGCTTATGACGGCTATCCCTAATTTGGTTACATATGAAGACAATACTATGCTTACTGCTGCAGCGTCTAGGAAGGAAATCTTTGAGACTCTCAAGAGCTTAGACACTGAGAGTGCTGCGGGTTTGGATGGTTTCACTGCTCTATTCTTCATTAAATGCTGGGACGTTATTGCTTCTGATATTGTTGAGGCTGTCTCTTTGTTCATGGATGGTTTCGAGCTGCCAAAAGCTATTACAAGCACAGCTCTGGTATTGATCCCTAAGCATAACAATCCCTCTTCTATGTCGGACTTCAGGCCGATTAGTCTTTGTAATGTGCTGAATAAAATTTTATCAAAACTATTAGCACGAAGACTAAGTGCTATCCTCCCTAGATTAATATCAATGGAGCAAAGTGGCTTCGTGCAGGGACGGGAAATTGTTGATAATATCCTTCTTGTACAAGAGATGATGAGCATGATGAACATGAAGCATCGAGGGGGCAATATAGCGATAAAGCTGGATATGACCAAGGCCTATGATAGGTTGGACTGGGGTTTTCTGATGTCTGTTATGAGACGCTTTGGATTTGATGAGAAATGGAATAGTTTAATATTTAGACTTATTAATAATATCTGGTACTCAATAATCATCAATGGTGTGACGTCTGGCTATTTCAAGGCGTTCCGGGGAGTTCGCCAGGGTGATCCACTCTCTCCAGCTTTATTCATTATTGCGGCTGAAGTTCTTTCGCGCAACCTTAACTTACTGCTGCAGAACAAATCTTTCTCTCATTATTATGCCCCCAGTGGTTGCCCTGCGATAAGCCATTTGGCTTTTGCTGATGATATTTTGATATTGTCCTCAGGGGATATCCGATCTGTCCAGTTGGTTCATGGTCTGCTGCGTCGATATGAGCGTGTCTCCGGACAGGTAATCAATGCGGCCAAATCTTCTATTTATGTGCCTCAAGATTTTGAGCGACAGGATAAGCTTCGTACAATTACGGGCTTCGAGATAGCTAATCTGCCATTCACGTATCTTGGCTGTCCGATGACGGTGGGCATGAGGAGTGCTACCATATATGAGGAGCTTATCCAAAAAGTAAGACGGCGTCTAGAAGGCTGGCAGCAAAAGACGTTATCATATGGGGGTAAGCTGATACTTATTAAATCGGTGCTAACCTCAATTCCTATGTCTACATTAGCGGCCTGCAATCCGCCACAAACTGTTCTCAATCGACTTGAAGATATGTTCGTAAGATTCTTTTGGGGCTCAGCGGAGGGATTTCAGAAGCATATTTGGTCTAGTTGGCCATCCATGGCGAGGCCTATTGTTGAAGCTGGGCTAGGCGTGCGAAGCTTACAAGTAACGATGAATGCTTTCACTGTCAAGTTGTGGTGGAAATTGAAAACAAGAGATGGCTTGTGGCAACGTTTCATTCTCGCGCGCTACTGTAAGTTCCAAATCCTGGACGAGGCAGGGGCTCCTCAAAAATGTTCCCATATTTGGCGTCGTCTCCTTCGGGGACGTGAACTCTCAGCACATTATATTGTTCAAGCTGAGAATGGAGATTGGATTTGGACGTCGACCGCCTCTGGCAGATTCACTGTCTCGGCGGCTTGGGCGGCAATACGTATACAGGCACCTATTCAGGATCACTTCGCTCATATATGGAGCTCGTGCATGCCAGTGAAGTGGTCTATTCTACTTTGGCGTATATTGTATGGAAAACTGCCAACCGATGATAAGGTACGTACGATGAGTTATCAGCTACCATCCAGATGTCATTGTTGCGTGCAGCCAGCTGAAGAATCATTGGAGCATATTTTCATTGAGGGAGAACTCTCATCTTTGGTGTGGACTATGATCAGCACTTATTTCGGGATGGCCATGCCACAACTGACTCTGTTGCAACGTTTTATTGCTTGGTAGAGACCACCAAACTTACATTTGAAAGAAGTGGTGGTTGGTGCTATCATGTGGGTACTATGGAAAAATAGGAATAAATGGAGGTATGAGGAGTACACATTCACAGGGGTCCAACTGGAAAAAAAAGTTAGAAGACAAGTCTCAAAGGCACTTCAGAGATGCAAGCACAAGAAAGATATTCCTACGAATTTCATTTAGTTTTGTTTGATGTATCTTTGACTTTTGCTCCTTTAATTCAATAAAGCCTTGTTTTTAAAATATATATATATATATATATATATATATATATATATATATATATATATATATATATATATATATATATATATATATATATATATATATGCTTTTTGAATATGTTCATACTTGTCTTTTATGCATGCAAATATAGTTATGCTATATTTACATGTTATTTTTATTATCAATAAATATTATTGATATGTATATTTTACTGCATTTAAAATATATTATTTTATTATTTACTTACGTATTTAAAATTAGTATTTTTGTAAACTGTGAATTATGGCCATCTGAGTCCAAGCCTAGTATGGGTTCTGTGGACTCAAATGAGCCTAAATACATTTAAGGCGTGTACGAGTCATATCGGACTTGATTCATGGCTTTGGGTTTCGTATCTGGACTCCGGTTCAATTTCGGATACGTGGATAAAATATTAATTAATTAATTATTTAATTTCTAAAAATTGTAATTTACTATATTTGAATTTTTATATGTAATTTAATTGCTGAACAAATTTGGAAAAATTGTGTTTAAATACTATGTTAATTTAATATAATTTTTCCAGGATTTAGTTAGTAATTTTGATATTTTATAAAAATAGGAAAACAAAACTCATTTTTAGGGTACTTATGTTTACTGATTTTTAATAAATATCTATGAGGGTTTATAAATTCCAAAAAAACTAGTATAAATTTCTATAATTAACAAAGTTAATTTTTTTACTTTATTTTATGTATATTTGAGCTTTCTTCATATCTTAATAATTATTGGAACACAGTGTACAGTCTGATTTATTTATTGAATAATTACGACTTGCGATGTTATGTGTGATTTTGGGATATTTTTGTGTTGGGCCTTACCCTACCATAGTATAAACGTCCTAGAAAGTTGGTTTAGGTATTGTGTCACCCCACATTGGTCTCATATGCTAAAGTCATCATTTGGCTAGGTGTCCAGTCAGAAAGTCGTGTCACACCACTAGTGTCCTAGTATTTAGCTTAGTATAAAAACTAAGTTTATATATCCTTTTTACAGTGACGGGACACCGGATATCTATAGCTTCATATATATACCCTTGCTTTGCACAAGGCAGGTACCTCTACAAACTTTATTTACTGTATGTAATAAATTGTGTATAAACCATGTTAAATACTGATACCTAAACTGCAAGTCATATCTGGAACATCTCTACATGTTTCACATGCTTTATACTACTTTCAGTATCCACCATATTTTATACTGTTCTCGTATCTCTCACATGTTTAGAATCTAGGTTATGGGAAAACTGATAGTTGAGTACGTGATCATGCCCCCTCTACCGTACTCGAGCAAGGTTTTATTTTATATGTTACCGCGCTATAGGCTTTTCTCAAAGCTGTATTTGTGCGTATGTACATCTATCGCCTTATCACTTGTACGAAAGTACATTTTATTTATATATGCCCTTCTCATATTGTACACCTATTGACGATCACGTACCTGCTCCAGTTTTAAATATTACATATACATCTGTCATTATGACATATGTATCCTTGCCATGATAGATTGTGATATACCATGATTCCTGTTTATTACACTTCTGTTCATTTCATGTTTCGTATATTTAGTTTGTTAGAATCAGTACTTACTCCCGTCCTGAAAGGATAACGTTGTAGGTGTACTTACCGAGGAGGAGTTGCTATGTGATTCCTATTATGGGGTCTCCATCGAGGATCAGACATTACCTTACGAGGATGTACCTACGGGGAAACTCGTCTAGTTTGTTTAGTTGCTTGGGACTTTTGAGAGCAGACATATTTTAGACTATGTATTTTTGATACTGGACCTGTATCCAGTTTTACGTCTTAGCTATGTATTTGGAACATATTTATATACTAGATAATTTTGTGTTTGTGATGTTTATCTCAATATGACAAATAAAACTGTTAACACACTTTGATCTTATATTATTTGCCTTTAGAACAGCTTACCACGCTTTACCTCAAGCGTAGGCTGGACATGACTCGGCCCGGCCCAACAATTTGGGTAGCGGATCGTGACAATGACATTTTGTATCTCGGAAGTGGTCAAATTCAC
>JANAVB010019123.1:0-84092 GCA_029216955.1 Iris pallida | reverse complement strand
TGAATGTGCTCCCCTACTCTCAACCGCACGCCAACGTGTCTTCGTCAGAATTTGCCACCGTCCCTGCAGTTTTGCACACTCAAGTAACTACCTGAGCGATGATCAGGACAGTTATCCAGACTCTATAAAAGAGAGTTTCTTCACCTTCATGAGGACAGGTCATTTTTCAGAGAGAACAGAGAGATTGCCCATTGCTGTCCAAGTTCTTCGAAGTTCGAGTTTTTTTCATCGCATCGTCCAAGGGATAAAGTAATCGTCTTCTAGATTAGATTCCTACAGTTGTAATTTTCTCAGATACAAAATAAATAAAGTGAATTTATTATGGAAAACAAGATGCTCGGTCCAGAAATGATTGCTCAGACAGTTGAGGTGGTCAGAAGAGTCCGAAATCATCTTCGAGTAGCACAAGATCGCCAGCGTCATTGGGCCGATTCTCATCGGCGACCCCCTGAATTTTCTGTCGGCGATCATGTATTCCTTAGGATCTCGCCTACCCGTGGCGTCATTCGTTTCGGCGTACGGGGAATCTTAGTCCTAGGTATATAGGACCGTTTGACATTCTGGAGCGAGTAGGAGATGTATCCTATCGTCTCGCTCTTCCACCATCGCTACGTGAGGTGCATGACGTATTCCATGTATCCCAACTGCGACGGTATATCCCGGACCCGAGCCACATCCTGGATCATTCGGAATTGGTTGTTGGTACCAACCTTTCGTATGAGGAGAGGCCCGTGTCTATATTAGACCGAAGAGAGAAGACACTCAAGAACAAGACTATCAAGTTAGTCCGAGTTGCTTGGGGTCATCACTCTTTGGGTGAGTCAACGTGGGAGCGTGAAGATGACATCCGATCGCGATATCCCGACCTGTTTGACTCATGAGGTATAATGTCTATCTTATGCCTCATGCCATCGATTCCTTGCTTGCATGATTGATTGTTTGTCTAGTTATAACTTGCTTGTGATTAGTATAGCTTGTTCTTGCCACTCTAGCCTCTTGATTAAATTCCGAGGACGAAATTCTTTTAAGGTGGGTAGAGTTGTAATGCCTGTAGTTCGTATTACGTATCTTGGAATACGTATACATATTGTTCTTGTATTGCATATCTCTTAGCTTGGCCCGGTTTATTTTGGGTTGGTTCGGCTAGACTTGGGTTGCCTTGGTTCATCATGAACCAAGGGGAGAACCCCTACCTACCACCACCATCATCCTTTATTAACCCATTCCTTTAATTCTCTCTCTTCATTTACTTCTTCTTTTCCCACCATTACTTCTTCAACCACCAGGAGAGAGAGAGAGAGAGAGAGCTTAGGCAAGTGCATCTTGCTTCATGGAGGAACTAAAGATTTATTGTTCCATTTTCTTCCTTGCAACATTCTAAGACACTTTAGTGCTTGGCATTTTCAATTTCCATGGCTAAATTCTTCTAGATCTAAGATTATAGTATTTTTAGATTTCTTGGGTTTTGATCTATTTAACTTTATTATTCCCAAGTTTTGATGGTTCCATGTTGTAGAGAATTTCGTTCTACCCCATTTTGACCTATGAAAGTCCAAATTTGGACTCACGATGAAGGTTTTAATGGAGCTTGGAAGCTATGGGTTCCATGGCCATCCTTTTCAGACTTTCTGAGAAGATGGGTACCCACTTACTCAGCCACATAGATGGGTACCCACTTACCCAGCCGCATGAGATTTACTTGCTCAGCCGCATGGGTATCCACTTACTCAGCCGCATAGATGGGTACCCACTTACCCAGCCGCATGAGATTTACTTGCTCAGCCGCATGGGTACCCACTTACTTAGCTGCATAGATGGGTACTCACTTACCCAGCCGCATGAGATTTACTTGCTCAGCCGCATGGGTACCCACTTACTTAGCCGCATAGATGGGTACCCACTTACCCAGCCGCATGAGATTTACTTGCTCAGCCGCATGGGTACCCACTTACTCAGACGCATAGATGGGTACCCACTTACCCAGCCGCATGAGATTTACTTGCTCAGCCGCATGGGTACCCACTTACTCAGCCGCATAGATGTGTACCCACTTACCCAGCCGCATGAGATTTATTGACTTAGCCGCATGGATACCCATCTACTTAGCCGCATAGATGAGTACCCATCTACTCAGCCGAATAGATGAGTACCAATCTACTCAGACGCATAGATGAGTACCCATCTACTGCCGCATGAGCCCCCAATTCACCCTTAGTCGTATAGTGTTTAATTTGGTTGTTTTTTTTGCCCTATTTGGCTGATTTATGGCCCGAATTTTTCCCAACTCCCAATATGAAAATTGTAGATCTTTTCCTTGGCTTCCAAAATATGTTATTAACTATTTATGCAACTTTTCTCATTTAAATGTTGTAAGGATAGAACACGATAGTGGCCCGTCATGGCGCACTCTTGATAAGTAACCCTGACATGATACACCTCGATATGCTGTTACGACAGCTAGCACGGCATGACAAGTATGAAAGACCTGGACACGTGGGCGATTGTGTTTGTACAAATAAATTGATACTGTCTTGCATCATGTCTAGGATGGGGATCCCTGAGTACCACGGTCAGGGGTGCCTACTGAAATTGACTAAGGCTAATTAACTAGAATGATTCATTAGTCATGAAGAGATTTCCAGCTACAGGCAATCCCGTTATCTGGACGCATTAAGTGGAATTGTAGCCTACCGATGAGTAGGGCACATTTCCAGTACACAGTCATGTGGTGCACCCTTTATAAACAGATATTCGACTCGGATAACCGGATGGTCTGCAGGGCTTGTGGCTGTTGGGATAATCTCATTGCATCTTGCTAGTAACTAGGCTGTGATAACCCTAGTTAGTTAAAAGTATCAAGCCGTACTCTTGATTGGCCGTGATTGATTGAATGAAGTTTATTCCAGCTTAGTCTTATCCTGATCCTGTGCAAGATTGGGACATGACATGATATTGATGCTTGCCTTAACAATAACGATCAGGGGTCCAGTTCTGTTCAGGCGAAGGGTTACAACCCCGGTCCTTGTTTGGTTTAAGGGTTGTAACCTGGCTCTCGGAGCAGTTCTGTGTCCTCTCTTCGTTTATTGTCTTATTGCAACCCCATGCCATGCTCGTCATGTTCTTTTACCTTATTTCAATACCATGATTATTTATACTGGCCTTAGCAATAAAGATCAGGGGTCTAGTTCTGTTCAGGCGAAGGGTTACAACCCCGGTCCTTGTTTGGTTTAAGGGTTGTAACCTGGCTCCCGGAGCAGTTCTGTGTCCTCTCTTCGTTTATTGTCTCCACTATACCAATAGTATTTGAGACGAGTTTCTATTCAGGTGAAGGGTTACAGCCCCGGTCCTTGTTTGGTTTAAGGGTTGTGACCTGGCTACTTGAATGGTTTCTTCGTACTCAGTTTACTGTTGTCTCTATTTATCAGTTCTTTATTATTATCTTTAATATTCTATTGTGATAGACTGGTTTTAGTTCCTAAATGAAGCCTCCTTTGTGGCACTTGCTCTTTCTGGGGTCTGACCCAGCTGGTTTTGTATGGCCAGATATCGGAGCAGCACCAGAGGATCCACCTGTCTTCCAGCCAGATGGTGACCACCAGGCGTAACCCTGGCAACGAGTGGGTTTCTTTTTGTTCTCCCACTTTATTGTAAAATTATTCTTTTGAGGCGTTTAGCCGGCGAGCACGTGTTAGCTCGTATTGCACCTTTAATTACTTTCTGCCTACGGGCTGTAACATGATTGACAAATCCTAGGGTTGATCATGTATGACTGAAACTCTTGCTAGTCCTGATATTTTGTACGACTAGCTTCATGATCATCCGAATATGTAATGTATGGGACGCCTTGCTATTATATATTTGGTGCTCTGATATCTGTATACTGTTACTACTTGCTTGGGATTGAGACAATAGGCTTGTTCATGACCATAGGAGACTGTTGGCTTGTAGTTAAACCCTCATGTATCTAGACAGCCGTGATCGTATAGCGAGGTGGGTGGCACTTCAATATACGTAGCTGGCTATGTACGTCCCCGCTCTCCAGTATTCTGGTTCTGGGGCGTGACATTCTATGCGGCCGAACAGTTCAGAGTTCATGCAGACAGAGTTAAGGCATATGCGGCCAGATAGGACTCGGGTCCTTATGCGGCCAGGATGTAATACTCATGCGACTAAAAATGGACGGGGCATATGCGGCTGGAATGCACCAAGCTTATGCGGCTCAGAATTTCATGCGCCCAGGCACTCCATGCGGCCAGACACTTCATGCGGCCGAAACTCTTCATGCGGCCGAAACTCCATGCGGCCAGACACTTCATGCGGCTCAAGAAGACTTGCCGTATGAAAACTCATGCGGTCAAGCACTGTTCTTCTTCTCCACTCTTCCGAGAAGATGAACCATGGGAAGCCATTGCTTCCAAGCTCCCTAAATCCTTCATTTCAAGTCCAAATCTGAATTTCCATAGGTCAAAATGGGTTAGAACGAAATTCTCTACAACATGGAACCATCAAAACTTGAAAAATAACAAAGTTACTAGATCAAAACCTAAGAAATCCGAAAATATTAAACTTAGATCTACATGAAATGAGCCATGGAAATTGAAAATGCTAAGTACTAAAGTATCTAAGAATCTTGAGAGGAAAACAATGGAACAACAAAAATAAAGATCCATCAAGAAGCAAGTTGGCACTTGCCTATGCGGCCAGGTAGGTGGGGGAGAGTTATGGAGGATGAGAAGAAGAGTAATGGAGCAGGAGTAGATGAAGAGAGAGAATGTGTTTTGGGGCTTTAAATAAAGGAGTGGTGGTAGGTGGGGAATTGTTGAACCACCCAAGGCTGGGAAATAAACCAACTCAGGCCGAACCCAAAAGCAAAATAAAAGCAGAAAGTAAAATACAGAAAAAAAAATTAGCGTAAAATTAAAGGAATTTAAATACAGAACAATACATGATAAAATTTAAATAAATACATTCATGCAGTACACGTATTTAAAATACGTATTCTGGGAACGGAAAGTGACATCTCTACCCTCCTTAGAAAAATCCCGTCATCGGAATTCCAAATCTAAGCAGGACAGAAACATCAGAGCTAAACTAATCTAAGTACAAGCAATTTGAGCAAGCAATCATTTTACAATGTCAATAGCAAGTATATCTACATTTAACAATCTACGATATCAAGTAGTCCTATCCATAGGGTGACACGCATGAGGAGTTAAGACAATCAAGGTATACAGAAAGAGATATACCATGTGAGTCAAACAGGTGCGGATACCGTGATCGGATATCATCCTCACGTTCCCACGTTGACTCCCCTAAAGAGTAATGACCCCAAGCAATCCGGACAAGGCTAATTGTTCGGTTCTTGAGTATATTCTCTCTTCGGTCCAAAATGGACACATGCTGTTTCCTCGTAAGACAGGTTGGTACCAACAACCAGTTCAGAATGATCGAGGATATGGCTTGGGTCCGATACATACCTACGCAACTGAGATACAAGAAACACGTCATGCATCTCTCGTAACGAAGGTGGAAGGGATAAACGATAAGCAACATCGCCTATCCTATCAAGGATAACAAACGCGCCTACATATCGTGGACTCAACTTTCCGCGAACGCCAAATCTAATAACCCCACGAGTAGGTGAGATCCGCAAGAACACATGGTCCCCAACAGAAAAGTCTAGCGGCCTACGATGCTGGTTCGTCCAATGACGATGCCGATCCTGCGCAACTCGAAGTCGCTCTCTAATTCCCTTGACTCCTTCAACTGTCTGAACAATCATTTCTGGGCCTAGCATCTTCCTTTCCCCGATATCATCCCATGCTAGTGGCGACCTACACTTCTTACCATATAGTGCTTTAAATGGCGCCATCTGGATACTGGCTTGATAACTGTTGTTGTATGAGAACTCGACTAGGTGTAGGTGGCTCTTCCAAGATCCTCCAAAATCTAGGGCAAGCTCGCAACATATCTTCTAAAATTTGAATTGTTCTTTCTGATTGTCCGTCCGTCTGGGGATGGTAAGCCGTGCTAAATCTCAACTTGGTACCCAAACTATGATGTAAACTCTTCCAGAAATGTGATGTAAAGTGGGTATCTCTGTCTGACACAATACTGACAGGAACTCCATGCTGCCTGACTATCTGCTGCATATATAATTCTGCCAACTTTTCTGTAGATTATCCTACTCTGAAAGAAAGAAAATGTGCCACCTTTGTAAGCCGATCTACTATCACCCAAATAACATCTTTACCACTTGGCGATCTCGGTAAACCGGTCACAAAGTCCATTGTGATATGCTCCCACTTCCATTCTGGAATAGGAAGCGGTTGCAATAATCCAGCTGGCTTCTGCTGTTCTGCCTTCACTTGCTGACATATCAAGCAACGGAAAACGAATCTAGCTATTTCCCTCTTTATTCTGTTCCACCAGAAGTGCTGCTTGATATCTTGGTACATCTTGGTCCCTCCAGGGTGTATAGAATATTGAGAACTGTGAACTTCTGTCATAACCTCCTGTCTGATATCTCCACTAGGCACACATAGACGTGATCCAAACCTAAGTGTACCATCTTCATGAATTCTCATCTCTTTCCTGAGTCCTGACTCACATTCTGCCCTAAGCTTCTGAATCCTTGGGTCCTGTGCCTGAGCTGCCTTGATCCTGTTTACTAAGTCAGATTGAACTCGTAGACTCGCCAGAATTCTCACATCACTAGGAAGTACAACTTCGATGCCCATCTCCTGAAGGTCTTCTAAGATATGCTTCTGTGTTGTCAACATAAATGTGCCGTCCCTCTTACTGAGAGCGTCTGCTACCACATTAGCCTTGCCTGGATGATACTGAAGCTCCACGTCATAATCCTTGATCAACTCTAACCATCTTCTCTGCCTCATGTTCAGTTCCTTCTAAGTAAAGATACTTCAGACTTTTGTGGTTTGTGTACATGTCCACTCGACCACCATATAAGTAATGCCTCCATAGCTTCAAGGCAAATACTACTGCCGCCAACTCCAAGTCATGAGTTGGATAATTCTTCTCGTGGTCCCGAAGTTGCCTAGATGCATATGCTATCACCTTTCCATGCTGCATGAGGACACATCCAAGTCCTTTACCTGACGCATCATAATATACTATAAAACCTTCGGGTCCAACTGGCAATGTAAGAATAGGTGCTGATATCAACTTCTGCTTCAGATTCTCAAATGATGCCTGGCATTCTGCCGACCAGACGAATGGTACATCCTTCCGTGTCAAACGGGTTATGGGTGCTGAAAGTCTTGCAAAGTCTGATACGAACCTTCTGTAATATCCAGCCAATTCTAAGAAACTCCGCACATCAGCTACGGTCTTGGGTACTGGCCAACTCTCTACTTGCTTCTGCCTTCTTGGGATCCACTGCTACTCCGGCTCCTGATATGATGTGACCCAAAAACGAAATATGATCCGTCCAAAACTCACACTTGCTGAGCTTGGCATACAACTGGTTCTCTCTTAGAACCTGCAACACTTTCCTGAGGTGGTCTTCATGCTCCTCTTCACTGGCAGAGTATACGAGAATGTCATCAACAAACACAACGACAAACTGATCTAAGTACGGCATAAAGATGCGGTTCATCAAATCCATGAATATTGTTGGAGCATTGGTCAAACCAAACAGCATTACCAAGAATTCATAATGCCCATACTTCGACCTGAACGCTGTCTTGGGAATATCCTCCTTCCGAACCCTCACTTGATGATACCCTGAACGGAGATCTATCTTGGAGAAAACTCTAGCTCTGCTCAAATGATCAAACAAGTCGTCGATCCTGGGTAATGGGTACTTGTTCTTTACTGTTGCTGCGTTAAGCTTCTGTAATCGATACACAATCTGGATGACCCATCCTTCTTCCCTACAAGTACAACTGGTGCTGCCCATGGTGATATGCTAGCTTGAATGAATTCTCCTTCAGTTCCTTATGTGCTGATATACCTTGGCCTGCTCTGAATCCGCCATTCTGTAAACTCGATCTGATATCGGTTTAGTTCCAGGTGCCAACTCTATACTGAACTCAATAT
Source organism: Iris pallida (assembly GCA_029216955.1). Classification (NCBI taxonomy): domain Eukaryota; kingdom Viridiplantae; phylum Streptophyta; class Magnoliopsida; order Asparagales; family Iridaceae; genus Iris; species Iris pallida. Next base: position 76,031 of record JANAVB010019123.1, on the reverse strand, counting down.
ATCTAACCGGTGGTAGACCTGGAAGTTCTTCAGGAAATACATCTAGAAACTCTTCAACTACCTTCGGAACTGGAACTTCCTCCATATCCGTTACTACTCCCTGCTCTTGGTGAGTTGCCACTGATCTGACTAAGGTGAACCGCTTCATGCCTGGAATACCAAAAGATACACTCCCTCTACGACAATCTATTGTCGCATGACTGTCTTTCAGCCAGTCCATGCCTAAGATAACGTCAAAATTTCCAACAGGAAATTCTATCAACCGGACGGGTAAGGAATGCCCGTAAACTACAATGCTACATGCTAGAATAACTATACTAACTCCTACGAGTCCATTACCAGTGAGTATATTCAACCTCCCTGGCAATGCCTCGAACTCCATTCCTAGCCGTGTCGCAAATTATGCAGATATAAATGAGTGTGATGCTCCCGAATCAAACAATGCTACTGCGGGATATGAGGCGACAGAATGTTACTTGCCACAACATCTTCCGATGCCAATGCCTCTTCCAAGGATAGCGTGAATGCCTGCCCTCGACCTCCTTGTTGGTTCCCATGCTGCGGCCTAGCCTGGTGTTGCTGTTGGCCCCTGCCTTGGTGATGCTGGGGTGCTCTGTGCTGTTGCTGCATCGGCGGTCCCTGCTGCCGAAACATCTGAGCCTGTATCGTGAACGGGCGCTGTGCCAACGGTCTCATTGCCAACGCTGGTCCTCGATACTGGCCTGCCCCTGGTGCTGGCAAAGCAGGAAATTATTGTACTGGTCCTCCTGACCTCGAATTCATGGGACATGTGGTAACCCGATGATCTCAACTTCCACAGATCAAACACTGTCCGTTCAATGTCCGACACACATCTCTAGTGTACCCTACCTTCCCACAATAAGTGCAGCCCGCTGGGGTTGCTGGTTCTTCTTCTGATGTTGTTGCTGCTGTCTTGGTGGTAGTGCTGGCCCTCGCATTGCCACATCGTGAATGCGAATGCCAGGCGACGGTGCTGTTATTCGGGGCACTACTCCCCCTCCTCCTTCAATCTGACTGTGGGATCTTTTCTGACCTCCAGTCCTTGCCGTGATCCTTTGAATGGTGATCTCATGCCTTCGGGTTGCCGTCAATACCTCATCGAAAATCTGGTAATTGTACCCCTCTATCAATTGCAAGAGCTCAAGATGAAACCTTTGCTGAAATCTTATAGCCCTCTGGCTCTCGGTTGCTACCATCTCTGGGGCGAACCTACTCAATCTGCAGAACTCCGCTGCATACGCATCTACTGTCTTGCCAGCCTGCTTGAGGCTGATAAACTTCTGTAGTAGCTCAAACTGTGCCACAACTCTATAGTACTTCGTCTTGAATCTTGCTGTAAAATCGTCCCAAGCAATATAACGTCTGATGTCCACTTCCTCTGATTCCCACCAATCACGTGTGAGATCCTGAAGTAACAACTTCACCTGATCCACACGTTTTTCTGCCGGTACCTTAGCGGCTGTCAAAATGGCCTCAATATCCTTAAGCCATGCATCTGCTGAGATGGCATCTTCCGTGCCCTCGAAACGGCGGGGGTTGAACTTGCAAAATCTGGTTGATGCTCCTGAATCTGCCCTCGCCCCTCTCTCCAAAGCCGTCTGTAATCCTTGGTTGAGTAGTACGTTCTGCTCTTGCAACTGAGCGTGCATGCGCTGCTGGGCCAACATCTGGTATTGCTGAGTAGCCATCATCCCTCTCATGATCTCTAAAAGGGCCGGTGTGTCCACTTCCACAGGGGTAGGTGGAACTATTGGCGGTGTTGGAACCTCCGGATACTGCGGTCCAGCTGCTGGTTCCACTATCACTTCTTCTTGTATAATCTCTTGAGGTAGTACTGACCCTTGTTGCTGACCAACCTGGTCATGTTACCCATGTTGCCCTTGTTGTTGCTGTCCAGTTCTGACAGATGCGGACGAGGTGCCCCTAAGGAAAGGGACAAAAGAGCAATCAAACGACCGGACATAAAGGATCAACGAAGTCGAAGGATACCGGAATGTCAAGCTAGGGTTGAGAATCAACGAATCATGAGATCAAGGGGGAATATTTGTGATTGAGACATCCTATAAATCAAAACACCCCACAAGTCTGAAATTAGACCTACATGGGCCACCACTAAAACCTTGTCACGCCCCACAACCAGAATACTGGAGAGCTGGGGAATGACTCAGCCAGCTACGTATTACGGGTAGATGAATACCGTATAATACGATCAATGCTGTCTAAAAGACAAGAGGGTGCATACTACATGAAAGTCTCACTATGGTCACTTCACATCTATTGTCTCAATTATTCAAACAAGAAACAGAAATAGAGAACATGTGAGATAAAGCAGTAGGCGTCCCAAACGCTCAGTCAAAATGTTCTTGATGTCTGGCTTTACAAAACATAGCCAGATGATGTAGCAAAGTATACACAATTATTTATCAGCTGCAGCCTGACTTTAGTTACAATTATGCAAAGTAATTACAAGACAATCCGACTAACATGTCGGTGCCAAACGGCAAGTATAAAGTAAATAACAAAACGAGCGGGAAAGTAAGGAACCCACTCGAGTCCTCCTGCGATCATTCCTTTAGTATTGACCATCTTGGAGGTGGAAGTAAGCTGAGTCCTCGGGAACCGGCTCTAAATCTGGCCATGCAAAACCAGAGAGGTTAGACCTCTAATAGCAAGTACCGCAAGGGAGCACGATATGAGAAATAGAAACCAGTAATGAGAAAATATGATAAATAGATCTCTGCTTGCTACTGGAATTCACATAGCATCACGACACTTCGAATCAACCTCCCAACCAAACAAGGACAGAAGTTGGCCTGTCATGTCCTGACATTCTGATCATCTCAGTTAGTTAACAAGAGTAGGTACAATACACAAACAAGTCAATTTAACCGGCCATTCAACTACTACGGCTTGCTACTGTGAGATCCAAGTTATCCTAGAATTATGCAATAAGGATTCCTCAGTTCTTACTATGGGCAAATAAGGCTAGTCTATCCAGTCAATCAATTGCGCCAATCATGAATTAGACGAGTCCCAGCGGGACGCCCGTCATCAATATATAATAAATAATATAAGCATATACCGCTCCCTGCCCGTGTGACAGATTTACAGTATCTGTGGGAACCAGCCGGCCTGTCGGGCACTAATAGTCCCAAAGAGGGCTGCCATGTAAGATCTCGGGAATCCATTCTCTCCATGCTATCATTATTTTATTTAACTTAATAGGCTCTATGTTAAGTGAAATCTCATGCCGTGGATCATGGTCATTCAGAATGAGTACCTTCTGTACAAAGTACGATATGTCCAACTCTACAACTATACCCGTACGGTTAGGTTGTAGGTCTTACATAGCGTAATGCAACAATCAAAACTAGCCACGGAATAATCATACTTTGACCATAAAGTACACATGCTGCTCTTGTAAAATAAATAAATAAATAAATAAATAAATAAATTGAAGCCTGCATGTGCCTGTATGCCAATATTCGGGATCAGCCAGTCGATTACAATAGTTCAGAGTTAATATGAACGTGTCTCATTCATTCAATTCAATAAGATGACTAGCCAGTCTCTTAGTTCCAACTAGGAACGCATGATCAATTATTACTCAAGATACAATCCATGTTAATTAATGCCAGGATAACAATCAATGTTAATTTGGGACAAGAAACAGTAAAAAGATACTATTGAATGGCAGTAACTGGATATCCATCTATGCGGCTAAATAAGTCAGGGTCCCTATGCCTATACGGCTAAGTCATGCAACAAGGGCCAAGCGGCCATGAGTATACTGCTAGAGGAAACAGGGCTATGCGGCAAGCAGCCGAGGGTCATGCGGCTAATGGTCTATGCGGCTAAATATATATAAAGCTCATGGGTTAAAGGAGCTGGGTCCCATGCGGCTGAGGATGACTGGCCTCATGCGGCTGGAAAGACATGCAGCTCATGCTGCTACGGGCAACGTGCGCCTATGCGGCTGAGAAGAAATATCTCATGCGACTGCGGATGGCGAGCCTCATGCGGCTGGAAATAAGAAGTCCATGCGGCTGGATAATTCTATGCGGCCGAACAGTTCAGAGTTCATGCGGACAGAGTTAAGTCATATGCGGCCAGATAGGACTCGGGTCCTTATGCGGCCAGGATGTAATACTCATGCGGCTAAAAATGGACGGGGCATATGCGGCTGCAAAGCACCAAGCTTATGCGGCTCAGAATTTCATGCGCCCAGGCACTCCATGCGGCCAGACACTTCATGCGGCCGAAACTCCATGCGGCTAGACACTTCATGTGGCTCAAGAAGACTTGTCGCATGAAAACTCATGCGGTCAAGCACTGTTCTTCTTCTCCACCCTTCCGAGAAGATGAACCATGGGAAGCCATTGCTTCCAAGCTCCCTAAATCCTTCATTTCAAGTCCAAATCTGGATTTCCATAGGTCAAAATAGGGTAGAACGAAATTCTCTACAACATGGAACCATCAAAACTTGAAAAATAACAAAGTTACTAGATCAAAACCTAAAAAATCCGAAAATATATTAAACTTAGATTTACATGAAATGAGCCATGGAAATTGAAAATGCTAAGTACTAAAGTATCTAAGAATCTTGAGAGGAAAACAATAGAACAACAAAAATGGAGATCCATCAAGAAGCAAGTTGGCACTTGCCTATGCGGCCAGATAGGTGGGGGAGAGTTATGGAGGATGATGAAGAAGAGTAATGGAGCATGAGTAAATGAAGAGAGAGAATGTGTTTTGGGGCTTTAAATAAAGGAGTGGTGGTAGGTGGAGAATTGTTGAACCACCCAAGGCTGGAAAATAAACCAACTCAGGCCGAACCCAAAAGCAAAGTAAAAGCAGAAAGTAAAATGCAGAAAAAATAATTAGTGTAAAATTAAAGAAATTTAAATATAGAACAATACATGATAAAATTTTAATAAATACATTCAAGCAGTACACGTATTTAAAATACGTATTCTGGGAACGGGAAGTGACAAAGAAGCAGTCAGTGGTAGCCAGATCGACAGCTGAAGCGGAGTACAGAGCTACGGCCTTGGGAGTTGCAGATCTGCTTTGGTTGAAGAATATGCTGGTGGAGTTGAAGCTGGATCAAGGAGCCAAAATGAAGCTGTGGTGTGACAACCGGTCAGCTATTAGTATTGCCAACAATCCAGTACAGCATGACAGGACTAAACACATCGAGATTGATAGGTTCTTCATCAAGGAGAAGTTGGTTAGTGGGCTACTGGAGCTAGGCCATGTTCCAACCAAGCATCAGGTAGCAGATGGACTGACCAAGGGACTTAGCTCTGTGAGCATGATTAGAGGATGTGACAAGATAGGCTTGGTGAATATCTTTCGTCCATCTTGAGGGGGAGTGTTGGTATATTTAGTATAGGAATATGTTGTATTTAGTATGGAAATATGTTATGTTTAGTATAAAAATATCCTGAGGACATATTTGGGATGCTAGAATATGTCACAGGATATTCCATTTGATATTCCATGATGTAAAGGCTATATAAAGTCTATGAGATTATCAATAAAATCATCTCCATTAATCAATTATAACATCTTGTCATCAGTGTGCAGCATTAATTTGCAGTCCGAGCAAACTTTGACCCATATCTGGTCATTTAGAAGCCTGATTCAGCTGGTAGCTTCTGGTTTGGCATTTCTCCTTTGAGTTGTCTGGAAATAAAAGGCGGTCTTATCTCTTCATTTAGTTTTTTAGATCTTGTATGAACAGAGTCCTTATGAAATTCGCATTGAAACTGCTATAGTTTCAAAATGAAATCAAATTGGGCAAAAACCAAATTTGTGAATTGCTTTTAGTTAGCAACATTTAAGGTAGTTGACTACACATGTTTGGAGAATTCGGACCAACATCTGCAGTATGGGATCTACCAATACGTGTTGGCCGTATCATATCTTCTTTTTTTTTCCTTTTTTTTCCAACATGTGCGGGCTCAGTTAAATCGTGTCTCCCCGTACACGATTTTTAGCCGGTCGTCGTAGCGTTTCGGACTCTTCGTGCGGAACTTGTCCGTACTGGCTTTTTTATCATCGCCCCACACGTACACATCGCGCACTCTAGAGCCTCACGGGACTACTGACGTCTTTCGACGTCGACAACTCAATGTCTCGCTTCGCCCACGATGCCGAAGACGCCCCCGACGTCTTCACGACGTCTATGACAGCCGATGCCGCCCAACCACCCGTTCTATGCTCACGACGTCCTTACGATGTCTTCTCGACGCCAATACGACGTCGCACGACGGGCCGTGTGGTCGGCCATTGTTTATATCTGTGGTAGAATGGTGCCGGTCCTCGACCGTCCGCACGGCGCCCTAGCCGTTGAGTTTTCATGTACGGGCGTCCCATTCTTTTCCTGCGCCCCATTCTTTCCCACGCAAGCTCAGATCGTGGCCATTTTTCGTCAGCTACGACGTTTGTGGATGCCCTGCATCGGACAGGTCAGGTATCATATCTTTTGTTGTATGTCTGATCCAATACCATCTCGCGCTGATACTGGCCGTTACCGAAATTAGGGCTCTCTTTTCAGTCAATTAGCAAAGAGAACTAAAATCATGGTTTAAAGTATCGGCCGATATCGATCCGATACGGCCGATACCGATACGGTTTGGCATGTCCCGATCCGATACCGACCGATACCCGATACTTACCGATACCAACATTGAGGGTCTCTTTTTCGGTCAATTCGGCAAAGAAAATTAAACGAAAAAGACAAATCATCAAGGGTTTAAAGCATAATAAGATTGTAAAAACATGTAAAAGAAGAAAATCAATCTATTATATGTAAACTAATCGCTAAGGGTGATTACAATGTTATTTAATTTCAAAACTACTACGAAATAACACTGAAAATACTTAAATTATGCCTAAATGTATAAAATACATGTTTTAAAATGTAAATAATTTATTAATAATTATTTTTTTCCGATACCAAAAAATTCGATACTCCGATCCGAAACCGCCGATACTACCGATATCGCCGATACCAATACTCGTAGGAATAGTCCAATACCGATACTGTGAACCTTGACTAAAAGAAAGAGGGAGAACTATGGCATAAAAAACAATGTTCACATAATGATTTGATTGTTGCCTCTCCTTATCGACATACTGTAAAAATTACCATTTGATTTGATTCATAACATTAATACATCTTAATATTATTTCATTTATGTAATGACCCGCTCCATCCTAGCGGAACGCCGATTCAAACGGCAAGTGCAACGACTCAAACGAGCCGTCGACCCGAAGAGTTGGCATCAACCTGAAGAAGAATCGATGCAAGGCTTACATTGGCCCGTCAAGGATGAATCCAGAATTAGACTTTCAAAGGCGCGCTCGGAGTATCGCTCGGCCGATGCGAACATCGCTAAGGTGGGTGGCTCCGATGAACCCGTCTTTGCTTAGCCTAGACACATAACAATACGGACACTATTGCTAGAATCGCTAGGCGAACACCGCACATGTTAATAAATGACTCAACGCACCTAGCTAAGGGAATAATCACATCTTTTATGCTTGTATAGAATATGGAAAGGAACATGGAAAATGTGAGAACTCTCGCACCGCACTCCACGCTCGTGCTAAGGCACAAGCTTACGTTCAAGTTCCCTATGCGTTCAACAATAAAACAATGAATGATTTACAACAATAAAACGGGAAGACTATCGACATAGTCGTTCCGAGTAGAGTATAGCAACATTGAAAGGCTACGGGACCGATGGGTCGCCAAGGCGACTCCCGCACAGGGAGTTGTAAAATGTATGAATGAATCGATGAATGAATGAATGAATATGTGAATGAAATGAATCAATGAACAAACGGACAAGTGAAAGAAAGAAAAGAAAAGAATGAAGAAAAGATAAGAAAGAAAGGAATGGTTAGCGACAGGTGTGACGGGCACGTGCAACGGGGCTCGCTACCCGCGCTGCACGGACGCCAACCTGGTCGATAACGCATTATGGCTAAGGGTTAGCCTACGGCTCGGAGACAGCCGTTAAGTTAAAATGACAATAAAATACGAAATGGTCGTGGACGGCTCGTGCACGAGTGAAAAGGGATTCCAAGGGCAACGAACGATATTTTCGTGGCCGGCCTAGGCGGAATCATGGCCTACGGGCGGACAGGTGTGCGGGCTTGGGAACATAACCAAACGTAGGGTCAGTTATTCAATAGTCTATCAAGGTGTACCACCCATCACGCTTGATAGATGAGAATGCCACAGGGAAAAATGTCCAAAATGGCTGACATGCCAGCGACCGGTGCATATAGATTTAGGTGGGCTTTGCTGGTGGCAATCCACGTGCAAGTCCTTGCATTGAAATCAAAGTAGTCTAAAGTTAACTGAATGAAGCGCCTTATGAATAGGCTTGAAATGTAACGTACCAAATGATAAGGAGTACTTCGTGCAAATGAATTTGAAAATACGCCTACGACGCGTTAGAATCTAAGGCAGGAACACGCCATTGGCACTTAATGTTTACGTGAATCGTGTTAAGTTGAAATATATGAATTGTTGACTAACTTGGTTTATATTGAACAGGGAAGGCCGGACGGTAAGTATGGGTAAGTCATGTATGTATTTCCATGCGACACTTGAAATTGGCAACGCGAGATAGGCTATGAAATATGCCATAAAATTGATCTTAAGGCAAGATTAGAAAGACAATGAATGATAGAGATGCACAAAAGTAAATAGAACATGTTTGGTAATGATAGCATTGTGGGCGAGCTAGCCTCCCCACCAGTGCATAACAATGTACTGATAACCCCACAGTCTGCTTGCAGGAAGCAGGAAACGTCGGCGGGTGCGGAGCTTTCCTCGAACGTGCTAAGGCGCAGAGCTATCTCTGGAGCCTTGGAGCGTTGCAAGGAGCTGGAGCACCATATACAGGACATAATGTATCGAAACATCGCCATGAATCATTCCATCTTGTAAGCCACTTGGCACGCCTTTTATGTTTCAGAGGGAGAGAGCTTGAGAGACTTGTAAACTCGGCCTAGCGCCGCTTGTAAACTTCTTGAATATCAATAAAGAGTTGAATTCGCTTCAATTTGTGTTCATTTACCATGTCACGACCCGATCCCAATAATCTGGGTCTAGTCGGATCATGCCCAGCCTGCACCGTTGTTGAGACGACGGCAGTAAGCTGTTCAGTAGCAGGTAACCATACAACAACACTATATTTGTCACAACTCAACTTCGGAAATAAACTTTATTGAACTGAAATTTAAATACAAGGAAATTGTTCTGAAAGGAAATACAGAATTTGAAATAAATCAAAATGCAGAAAAGGGAAAATTATATCTATCAGCCTCAGTTCCATCGTCCTCCTGCGGGGACTCTGGCAGCACAACGGAGTACAACTCAGGGTCGTAATAGCTGTTGTAACACAGCTCAGCATCCTCAACATCGCCTAAAAATATATCTCCAGTCAGGAGGGAGCAAAGTACAATTCATGCTAATTAAGCAGTTAAATAAGAAATAGAATCATGCAGTTCTAAACAGTTTTAAAACAGGTTTGTTACAGTATAAAACAGTGATTTGAACAGGTAATGACATATGACCGGCTTGGGTTTGTTACAGGAGGGATAATGGGTTTTGTTACAGTAGTGGTCATAATCATACGCTATTCCCCAGTCCCCAGTAGTTATAGTACAGTACTCTCGATGAGAGTTTCGTTTTGAGTCGTGGTTTAGACTACAGTAAAACGATTAAATAAATAACTGTAAACTAACATAAACTATACTTGCCTCAATGGAAATGACTGGAGGGGTAGAAGACTTCGAGACGGGAAGTTAGAGTTGTCCTCGAATTCTACATTCGAGAGACATAACTCAAAGATTAGGTTTACCAGCCTTAGCTACGCTAGTTGAAATCTCTATTTGCGTCCTAGTCCAATTTTAGTTATTTAATTAACCAAACACAGAAAAACACGGTTATTAAGTGCGTTGATTTAATACGAGGAAAAACGATTATTTAACTTTTGAATCGGAAAATCATCGTCGATGCCAGATTATTAGAAAAACTTGGTAATTTTATATAATTATAAATATAAAACTAATTTTCTTATTTTAGTGAGAAAACACGTGATTTTTAATTATTAATAAACTTGTCAATTCTTAAGTGAGAAAAATATTAATTAATTTTTATACGAAAATACTTTTAAGTCAATTTAATCGTTAAATACTAAAAACACGAAAAACCAGAAAAGACAGGAAATCTAAGCTATTACAGTCACAGACCAGCCAGCTGGGCTTATGCCCATTACAATTTATTTACATAAATTGAATAAGATAAACTGCCGTTAGTCCTAAACTGAAATAGAAATTAAATAGAAAACAGAAAATAAATAATAAAAATAAGGATAAATAGTAAGTCTCAGATAATGGTCCGATCCTCATTTTGGCTAATTGCCTCAACGTCCGGGCGGGGCCGGTATCGTTTGCACTTAGCCGGGTCCATTGACCGATACGGTCGTCACCCAAAATCAAATATCGAATAAATTCCGAAAATCATTTTAAATTCATTTTGAAAATAATTCAGGATTTACGGAAAAATCGGGCAGCATCTCCTCTGTTTTTGGTCAACCCAAAAACTGGGAAAATGGCGCCGATAATTCCTGCAAGTCCCAAACCAGGGAAAAACCCGCATTTATATATATAACATATCCACAACCAATCCACAGAATAATCGGGACGACCCGAAATAATTTCGGAAGTCCGATTCCAAATCCACAAGTCACAGAACGTTCCCGGAAATTTCCAGAAAACTAAAACATACCAAAAACCATTCCCGAAATATTTCGGGAATGCAAAATAATCCACGGGACCTTTCCGAAAGTCCCAGAAAATTACGACGTCGCTAATACCGAATTCCCAAAGGGAACCTGGGACCATTTCATCATCGACAATAAATAATAAAATAGCGGGACAGGGGATTATACCTCGGATTGCTCGGCTAGAGCTCTCAGATGATAAATAGAAAGAAAGAATAGTCCAGAACAGCGACAAATCCCCAAAATCAGCGCTGGAACCAGCGTCGTTTGACGAAGAACGCCAAAAACCCAGAGCTAGGGCACGACGGAAAACCAACAGGAAAACTCGGCGTCGGGGCAGTGCTAGGTCAGCAAACCAGCAGGGGATCGCCGGAATGACAGCGACCAGAGAGCCGCGAAGGGGCGCGGGTGTGGTCGGGCGGAGATGACGCCAAAGGGCGCGACGCTGTCGGGAAAACGCGGCCAGGGGCGGTCGGCCTTCACTGGCCGGAGGGAGAGGGCGCGGCTTGGAGTGGGTCGCCGGAGGGCGGAGGAGCTCGCGGGCGGAACGCGCGCTCGCGGGGAGCGAAGAACGCCGGCGGTCGGCCGGACAGGGTCGCCGAGGGTGGCGCGAGGGGAAACGCGGACGGGGTGGCGCGGTGGTCGCCGGCTGCGGTCGGCGGTCGACGGACCAGGGCGCGGGGGGTGGCCGCGAGCTGGGGCTCGGCAGAGGGGTAGATGGAGTTGGTGAGTGTGGAGAGTTCTGGTGAGGGTTTGATTGGAAGAGTAGTTGGGGAAGTTTTGAGTCTTCCAGAGAGAACAGAGAGGGGAGAGGAAGTAGAGATGAGGGGAAGGTCTTCTGCTCGTGAGGAGGGTGAGAGTGAGAGAATTCTGCTGATGAATTCGTGAAGAGAGGAATGGGGTAGTGGGGTGAATTAAAGGTAGGAGTGAGGTCAGTGAGAAAGAATAGAGGAAAGGAGTGGGTCAAGCCCAATCATGCTGGTCCTACGGGACCAGCCAAACTATTTTTTTTTAAACTAAGCCAAGTAAAAAATCAGGTTTAAAAGAAAGGGATTTGGGTTTGGGCTCAGGCCTGGGTCTGGGCTCGGACTCGGGTCTGGGTCTGAAATCCAAAAGCCACGTTAATAATATTTTCGAAATCCTTTTCACTCAAAAATATTTAATGATAATAATATAATAATAATAATAATAATAATATTTGGAAATACTAATTATTAATTAAATTACAGGAACATGGGTTTCACAATCTTCCCTCCTTAGAAAATTTCGTCCTCGAAATTAAAGTAAGGTTAGGGATTACCTCAAGTCTCAAACAGGTACGGGTACTGCTCCGCATCTGGTCTTCTCGCTCCCAGGTCGACGTGCCTGGTGAGTTGTGCTGCCACATCACTCTGACTATTGGCGTCACGGTGTTCCTGGTCCTCTTCTCGCCTCGGTCCAAAATTGCCACTGGTTTCTCCGGTACTGTGAGGCTGGGTCTAATCTCCAGCTCTGAATGGTCCAAGATATGGCTCGGGTCCGGGATGTAGCGTCTCAGCTGCGAGACGTGGAAGACGTTGTGGACGCCTTCGAGACTTGGGGGTAGAGCCACCCGATAAGCCACTTCTCCAATCCTGCTAAGTACATCAAATGGACCAATATACTGGGGCTAACTTTCCTGCTCTGCCGAAACGAATTGTTCCTCTGGTAGGCGAGATCTTCACAATACACTGGCCGCTTCAAACTCCAAAGGCCGTCTGCTGCAATCGGCCCAATGCTTCTGTCTGTCTTGGGCTATCCGGAGCTTGTCTAATCATTTCACCTTCTCTGCTGCTTCGGTCACCATCTCAGGTCCAAGCAACACTCGTTCTCCGACGTCGTCCCAGGCAAGGGGTGTAGCAACGACGTCCATAGAGTGCCTCGAACGGTGTCATCCCGATGCTAGCTTGGTAGCTGTTGTTGTAAGAGAACTCTACCAAGTGCAATGGTCTTCCCAAGACCCTCCAAATTCAGGACGCAGGATCTCAGCATATCTTCTAGCGTCTGGATGGTTCTCTCGATTGCCCGTCAGTCTGAGGGTGGTAGGCGGTGCTGAACTTCAGTTGGGTTCCCAAGCTGTCATGCAAACTCTTCCAAAAGTGAGAAGTAATCTGGTATCTCTGTCAGATAATACTTACCGGAACTCCATGAATCCGGTAGATGTGCCGCATGTACAGTGCTGCCAACTTCTCGGTGGATAAACCAACCTTGAAGGGGATAAAGTGAGCTGACTTCGTCAGTCGGTCCACTATAACCCAGATGGCATCCTTCCCTCCTTGGGATCGAGGCAGTCCCGATACAAAATCCATCGTGATGCTCCCATTTCCACTCCGGAATGTCAAGCGGCTGCAATAATCCTGCTGGTCTCTGCCTGCTGGCTTTAACTTGCTGACAAATTAAACATCTAGCCACATACCTGGATACGTCCTTCTTCATTCCGTACCACCATACTATAGTCCGCATATCCCGGTACATCTTGTTGGCTCCAGGGTGTATAGAATACTGCGACTGGTGCGCTTCTTGCATCAGCTCGTTCCTCACGCCAGTTGGTACGCACAGCCTCGTACCATTCTTCAATGCTCCGTCGCTGGCGATTGAGAATCCTTCAAGTGTTCCTGCCAGCACTTGGTCTCTGAGTTTGCAAAGCGTCTCGTCTTGGAATTGTGTTCCTTGATCCTGTCCATAAGACTCGAACGCACTTGCAACTGCATCAATGATGATTCATCTCCTGGTACGATGGCTTCTCTTCCAAGTTTCTTCATCTCCTCCTCGGGCAGTACAATTTCCAATCCAAGCTTCTCCATGTCCTCCAGCAAATGGCGCTCCTTGGTCAAGAACATCGCCATTGGGTACGACTAAGTGCATCTGCAACAACATTAGCCTTACCCGGATGGTACTGCAGGTTGATATCAAAATCCTTCAAGCTCCAGCCATCGTCTTTGTCTCATGTTCAGCTCCTTCTGAGTGAAAACATATTTCAGACTTTTGTGGTCCGTAAATATTTCCACTCTCTCTCCATACAGGTAGTGCTTCCATAGCTTCAAAGCAAAATCACCGCTGCAAGCTCCAAGTCATGTGTGGGGTAGTTCTTCTCATGAGTCCGCAATTGTCTAGATGCATAGGCAATCACTTTCCCGTGTTGTTGAAGAACGCAGCCCAGTCCTTTTCCGGAAGCATCACTATAGATTGAGAAACGCCAGTACCTGCGGGTAGCGCAAGTATCGGCGCAGTTGTGAGCCTCTTCTTCAGTTCCTCAAAAGCTGACTGGCACGCTTCAGACCATATGAACTCCTCGTTCTTCCTGGTAAGCTTCGTCATTGGCTCCGCAATCTTGGAGAAATCCTTCACGAACTTCCGGTAGTAGCCAGCTAGTCCCAAAAAGCTCCTGATCTCTGCAACCGAGCTTGGTGCAGTCCACTTCTCAATAGCAGCTATCTTCTTTGGATCCACCGAAATTCCTTTTCCTGTGACAACATGGCCCAAAAATTCCACCTTGTCTAAAAAGAATTCACATTTGGATAGCTTACCATAGAGCTTCTCCTTCCTCAAGGTACTCAGCACTTTCCTCAAGTGCTCTTCATGCTCTTCCTCCGTCTTCGAGTAGATCAGTATGTCGTCGATAAAGACAACAACAAACTGATCCAGATATTCATGGAAAACCTTGTTCATGAGGTTCATGAATACCGCAGGAGCATTTGTCAGTCCAAACGGCATGACCAAGAATTCAAATTGTCCATACTTGGTGTTGAACACCGTCTTGGGAATATCCTCCTTCCTGACCTTGATTTGATGGTAGCCTGATCTGAGATCTATCTTTGAAAATACCTTGGCTCCGCTCAGTTGATCAAACAGGTCGTCGATCCGGGGCAGGGGGTACTTGTTCTTGATGGTGATGTTGTTCAGCGCCCGGTAGTCGATGCACATCCGCACGGTTCCATCCTTCTTGGGCACGAACAAAACTGGTGCTCCCCAGGGTGAAGCTCCGTCTCTGATAAATCCTTGCGACTTCAGCTCGTCGATCTGATCCTTTCTCCTTAGCCTCCTTGGGGTTGACTCTGTAGCATCCCCGAGAAATAGGGAAGAGGGGTACTAGATCGATAGTGAATTCCACACCTCGATCTGGCGGCAATCCTGGAAGTTATCTGGAAAGACATCCATAAATTCCGCAATGATAGGGTGAGGAGGCCCGGGTTCTTCGGTGATGAGGAGTAGGAAATACTCTTCATATCTTCCGGAGCCCGAGAGATTACAAACTCCGGTTCTCCTGGTGGGCTGAAGATTACACAACCTCGGTGACAATCTATCAGCGCATGCTGTTCACTTAACCAGTCCATCCCTAGGACTACATCATAGTTGGGCAGGGGCATCACTAGTAAAGGTGTTGAGAACTGATGGCCAGAGATGGTTATGGGACAATTACAAGCCTCAGTGATGGGTATAGGTCCACCACCGGTCATAACCCTACTAATCACTTGCTAAGTCCCGAATCTATGTGGTGTGCAGATATAAACTTGGATGATATGAAACTATGTGATGCACCCGAATCAAATAATGCTAGAGCAGGATGTGAAAACACATAAATGGAACCTGTGATGACATCTGCGGTGGGTTCCTGCTCTGGCTCCTGCTCATCAGCTGCTAGGGCAAAAGCTCGCCCAGTCTTCTGCTGGTGCTGTCCAAACTGTTGTTGCTGAGTAGGTAGGGGAGCTCTCTGCTGGTTGGTTCCTGCCGGTGGCCTGACATGGGGCAGTCCTTCACTTGGTGGGTGGCAGACCCACAGACTAGGCAGTGTCCTAGCCTCTTCCTGCAGATATTCGACTGGTGGCCCGGCCTCTTGCAATAGTCGCAGACAGGGATCTGCTTCTGGTGTGCCCTGTCATTGGTCCTCGCCTGATGATGATGCTGCTGGTGGTGCGAGGGCCTGTTGTGTTGTTGTTGTTGGGCCTCTTCTGATTACCCTGGAAGTTGCTAGTTCCAGGGTACCCTCTTGGATCGAGAAGGTTGGCTCTTCTCCACGTCCTGAGCTCGGATCAGGATCCTCTCATAGGTCTTAGCGCCACCTGCGATCACAGGGGTGCGAATCTCTTCTCGTAAGCCATACCTGAATCGCTCAGCACGATCCTTGGGGTCAGCTACCAGGTTCTGGGCAAAGCGGCTTAGTCGGCCGAACTTTGTCGCATAATCGCTGACCGTCATGTTACCCTGCTTCAAGTTCTGGAATTGCCTCTCCATTTCCCGTATCTCGATGTCGGGAAAAACTTCCTGCGGAATAGCTTCTTGAAGGTGTCCCAGTCGAGCTGCTTGTCCTGGAGTCGGGGTTCATTCCGATACCAGATGCTCGCCACATCCTGTAGTTGGAGTCCTACAGCTTCAGCCTTGAGGTCCTCCGGGAGTCGAGCGACGCTCAAGAGACGCTCCATATGGTCTAGCCATTCATCGGCGTAGACAATACCCTCGGTTTCTTTGAAAGGTCGAGGGTCTTGCTTCTTAAAGCTTTCTATGTCTCCCACCTTTATGCAATAATACGCCTCTAATCAAAAGAATGGTCTTTAAAGAAAAAAATAACTTAACTCCTGAATCATGCTTACCTTGGCAGGTCGTGGCCCTGACGAAGTGGTTCCTCCTCTCTCGAGGGCAGCCATAGCCACGTTGTGGGCATTCTCCATGCCTTCTCATCATTCGCAGTCTGCTCGCGATGGGCTTCAGCTTGGGCAGCAGTCTGCTCTCGGTGGGCTTTGCTTGAGCTCTCTGTGCTTCAAGCACTCCTCGTAGCACCCACTAGGTCAGTGGGATCCACGGGCACTGGTGGAGCAGCTGGTGCGGGCACTACCGCAGGGGTCTGCGGCTCAGCCCAGAAAAGTGCCGGTTCTGCCGCTTGCGCTGTGGAAGCGTAAACGGGCCAGGGAGCTGGTGCAGCATGGGGACGGTCTGTCAGCTGTAAGGGAGGTGGGTCCCGGCGTGCTTGAGAAGGGGTGTGATCAGTTGATGACACCTCATCGTCAGCAGGGCCGGATCGGGTAGTCTTTCCTTTGGCCATGATCTGGAAGGTTTAGGGTACATACATAAGCAAGGTATCCTACCAGTCTATAATCAAACAAAAATATTTATGTATATAATTCGGTCCTATGTTGTGACAAATCAATGTTCTAGTGTTCTAATTGTTTCTAGGTATGTTTTTTTTGTTGTAGGACCTGCATGGGCCACCACTGAAAACATGTCACGATCCGATCCCAATAATCTGGGTCTAGTCGGATCATGCCCAGCCTGCACCGTTGTTGAGACGGTGGCAGTAAGCTGTTCAGTAGCAGGTAACCATACAACAACACTATATTTGTCACAACTCAACTTCGGAAATAAACTTTATTGAACTGAAATTTAAATACAAGGAAATTGTTCTGAAAGGAAATACAGAATTTAAAATAAAACAAAATGCAAAAAAGGGAAAAATCTATCTATCAGCCTCAGTTCCATCGTCCTGCAGGGACTCTGGCAGCACAACAGGTACAACTCAGGGTCGTAATAGCTGTTGTAACACAGCTCAGCATCCTCAACATCGCCTAAAAATATATCTCCAGTCAGGAGGGAGCAAAGTACAATTCATGCTAATTTAGCAGTTAAATAAGAAATAGAATCATGCAGTTCTAAACAGTTTTAAAACAGGTTTGTTACAGTAAAAACAGTGATTTGAACAGGTAATGACATATGACCGGCTTGGGTTTGTTACAGGAGGGATAATGGGTTTTGTTACAGTAGTGGTCATAATCATTACGCTATTCCCCAGTCCCCAGTAGTTACAGTACAGTACTCTCGGTGAGAGTTTCGTGTTTGAGTCGTGGTTTAGACATGCAGTAAAACGATTAAATAAATAACTGTAAACTAACATAAACTATACTTGCCTCAATGGAAATGACTGGAGGGGTAGAAGACTTCGAGACGGGGAGTTAGAGTTGTCCTCGAATTCCTACATTCGAGAGATAAACTCAGAGATTAGGTTTACCAGCCTTAGCTACGCTAGTTGAAATCTCTATTTGCGTCCTAGTCCAATTTTAGTTATTTAATTAACCAAACACAGAAAAACACGGTTATTAAGTGCGTTCATTTAATACGAGGAAAAACGATTATTTAACTTTTGAATCGGGAAATCATCGTCGATGCCAGATTATTAGAAAAACTTGGTAATTTTATATAATTATAAATATAAAACTAATTTTCTTATTTTAGTGAGAAAACACGTGATTTTTAATTATTAATAAACTTGTCAATTCTTAAGTGAGAAAAATATTAATTAATTTTTATACGAAAATACTTTTAAGTCAATTTAATCGTTAAATACTAAAAACACGAAAAACCAGAAAAGACAGGAAATCTAAGCTATTACAGTCACAGACCAGCCAGCTGGGCTTATGCCCATTACAATTTATTTACATAAATTGAAATAAGATAAACTGCCGTTAGTCCTAAACTGAAATAGAAATTAAATAAAAACAGAAAATAAATAAAAATAAGGATAAATAGTAAGTCTCAGATAATGGTCCGATCCTCATTTTGGCTAATTGCCTCAACGTCCGGGCGGGGCCGGTATCGTTTGCACTTAGCCGGGTCCATTGACCGATACGGTCGTCACCCAAAAATCAAATATCGAATAAATTCCGAAAATCATTTTAAATTCATTTGAAAATAATTCAGGATTTACGGAAAAATCGGGCAGCATCTCCTCTGTTTTTGGTCAACCCAAAAACTGGGAAAATGGCGCCGATAATTCCTGCAAGTCCCAAACCAGGGAAAAACCCGTATTTTATATATATAACATATCCACAACCAATCCACAGAATAATCGGGACGACCCGAAATAATTTCGGAAGTCCGATTCCAAATCCACAAGTCACAGAACGTTTCCGGAAATTTTCAGAAACTAAAACATACCAAAAACCATTCCCGAAATATTTCGGGAATGCAAAATAATCCACGGGACCTTTCCGAAAGTCCCGGAAAATTACGACGTCGCTAATACCGAATTCCCAAAGGGAACCGGGGACCATTTCATCATCGACAATAAATAATAAAATAGCGGGACAGGGGTTATACCTCGGATTGCTCGGCTAGAGCTCTCACATGATAAATAGAAAGAAAGAATAGTCCAGAACAGCGACAAATCTCCAAAATCAGCGCTAGAACCAGCGTCGTTTGACGAAGAACGCCAAAAACCCAGAGCTAGGGCATGACGGAGAACCAACAGGAAAACTCGGCGTCGGGGCAGTGCTTGGTCAGCAAACCAGCAGGAGATCGCCGTAATGACAGCGACCAGAGAGCCGCGAAGGGGCGCGGGGCTGTGGTCGGGCGGAGATGACGCCAAAGGGGCGCGACGCTGTCGGAAAAACGCGGCCAGGGGCGGTCGGCCTTCACTGGCCGGAGGGGAGGGCGCGGCTGGAGTGGGTCGCCGGAGGGCGGAGGAGCTCGCGGCGGACGCGCGCTCGCGCGGGAGCGAGGAACGCCGGCGGTCGGCCGGACAGGGGTCGCCGAGGGTGGCGCGCGAGGGGAAACGCGGACGGGGTGGCGCGGTGGTCGTCGGCTGCGGTCGGCGGTCGACGGACCAGGGCGCGGGGGGGTGGCCGCGAGCTGGGGCTCGACAGAGGGGTAGATGGAGTTGGTGAGTGTGGAGAGTTCTGGTGAGGGTTTGGTTGGAAGAGTAGTGGGGGGGTTTTGAGTCTTCCAGAGAGAACAGAGAGGGAGAGAGGAAGTAGAGATGGGGGGAAGGTCTTCTGCTCGTGAGGAGGGTGAGAGTGAGAGAATTGCTGATGAATTCGTGAAGAGAGGAGTGGGGTAGTGGGGTGAATTGGGAGGAGTGAGGTCAGTGAGAAAGAATAGGGAAGGAAAGGAGTGGGTCAAGCCCAATCATGCTGGTCCTATGGGACCAGCCAAACTATTTTTTTTTAAAAAAAACTAAGCCAAGTCAAAAATCAGGTTTAAAAGAAAGGGATTTGGGTTTGGGCTCAGGCCTGGGTCTGGGTTCGGACTCGGGTCTGGGTCTGAAATCCAAAAGCCATGTTAATAATATTTTCGAAATCCTTTTCACTCAAAAATATTTAATAATAATAATAATAATAATAATAATAATAATTTGGAAATACTAATTATTAATTAAATTACAGGAACATGGGTTTCACAATTTACCTTTCGCTGCAAATGGGGACACTCTGTGCGACTCCGAGGCCTAGCTCAAATCGGCCGTTTCTGGACTTAGCCTTGCACGGGCGCAACCTAGGCCCGTGCGGCATCACGCCTTAGCGAGGACGATCGCTCCTGCGGGAGCGGGGCGTGACAGATTGGTATCAGAGCACGGCTTTACGTCCTTGGACTTCATTTCGATTCTTTCAGTTTTGAAAGCTCGTTTTGAAATAGAAGAAGTATACGCTCTCTCTCGTTGTGCCTTGGGATGTTCCATACAATAAGTCTACTATTTTCAAAAGCTCGTACAAGTACTCGGTTGAACGGGATCGATCGGTGAAGGCCTTTGTGCCAAACCATGACGGACTTAAGTCGAAAGAAAACTAAAATGCTAAAAGTTAGCAAATGCAAGTCGTGCTTGAATAACCTTACGCTGAAAGTAGCGAACGTGTACGCGAGACCGAAGTATTGTTCGAACGGGATGATTATGCACGCAGCCTTGCGGCTAAGCTGTGCCGAGTATCGCGCACCTAGACCTTCTGGTGCGAACGAGTTTAAGAGCGAGACCGACTATCGCTCGGACGAGGATAAGTGAGACTTAGAACGTATGTTGATAGAGAAGCTATTTGACCAACGCTAAAGCGAGCACGAGAGATGGTTCTTAGACTTTGAGGAATGGACGAACGCGCGATTGAACACATTGATTGGGAATCGAATGATCTTTTGAGGATTTGTAGAATGACTTGACTCCGAGTGGTGTATGTGATAGCTTCGAAGAAGGAAAAGAACGAGTGTCGATGACTAGTCGAGTGGCTCGAACCCTGAGTGGTGTATGGACGTTATAGAAATTATTCGAGCGAGACTAAAGGATTTACGAATAGAACGAGTATGTCGGCAAGCGATGATATCGCGCAAATCTTAGAATGAGTAACGCTTAGTTGGTTGCGACTTCGAGAGTCTCAGACGAGATGCTGTTCGGACGAGTTAAGAATGCGTAGTGCAAATTACGAAACGATTGAATAGAGAGTCGGAACGATGAAACGAATGGAGGTCTTGGTCGAGGAAAACGTAGTGGATCGTGCATGCGATTTTTGATTTAGTCGAATGGATTGAAATTTGAGTTAAGACGAAATACTCAGACGAGATCGAAGATAGCACGATCGGAAGATAGCGTGCATAGGAAATGTTGATTCAGAGATACGATAATGACTGAGGATTTGGAACGGATGTTGCTCAATAAAGAGTTAGCATGAGACAATGTGAATTGAGGAATTAAGTTGCACGACTTGAAATTCGTTGCAAAAGGAAGATCGTCAGGTTATGTACATCATCGATGGTATTGAGGCGTATCAAAGATCGATGTACGATAACTCGGGGGTACTCTGATTCGATGAATGATGATCGTGTTAGAAGTTATTGTTTTGAAGGATGCTATATTGGAAATGAATGTTTGGAATAAGGAAGGAAAGTGACTTGATTGTTCGGTGATAACCACAACGACAACGATCTTGTCTTGTACGAGCGCAACTCTAGCCTCGCACACGCGTCACGTCGGATTTGGGACGATCGTTCCGCGTGAGCGTTGGTATGGTGATTCATGTCCAGTGGGAATGGTCGAACTCAAAATATTATAACATGGCAATTTTGATTGCTTCGACTTGTGGTTTGAAGCGAAGGTGAATTGAGGATTGTTAGGACTTGCGATTGAAGAATGCGAAAACTTGAGGATTGAGTAGACCCAATCCGCGTATCGAAAATGAGCAAGTCTAGACGCAACGCAAGAGTTACGTCCCAATAAGGCCGATTATTCTGTGGGAATGTTGACATGGTGATTCATGTCCGCCGTAGATAATCAGACTTGCGTGAGATCGGGGAGCGACATATTGCAAGTCTAGACGACCTTGTGATCGACTACGTGAATTGGATAGGTGGATTGTATCAAACATACTTAAAGAGATAGATTACGATAATTGCTAGTACGGACGCACGATATTAACATGTTGAGGATTTGGTTGAGGATAACCTATCGTAGGATGACATTCCTAACGAGCTCGGACTTAGAACGGAGAATGTGTTGATGCGAATAGGGTGAACGCTGCTTGATGTTTAGAAATTTGAGTGAAGCAAACTTGGGTAGAAACTCCCGC
The DNA here is from genome assembly GCA_029216955.1 of Iris pallida. NCBI lineage: Eukaryota > Viridiplantae > Streptophyta > Magnoliopsida > Asparagales > Iridaceae > Iris > Iris pallida. The sequence goes on along the minus strand of JANAVB010019123.1, from coordinate 53,869 downwards.
ACGAATGAATAAATGGTTTGACCATAGGATTTGGGACGAGCGTCGTGCAACGACCTTGCACGATGAGCCATGGACTTGACTTATACCTATGACCTTGTGAGCTGACCTAGCGGATAGGCGGACGACCCTATACCAAGTGATTGAACCTGTGCGATGGCATTTATAATATCGTCTGGACAGACGATAAACTTGGGGCAACAAGACTTAGAGTAGGACGGGGAACTGGGAGTGTGCGTGAACGACGATGAGATTGGCCCCAAACAAAGCGAATGATAGGAATGGATGATGCGCAAGTAAAGTTGGAATAACGGATTGAATCATTGATCGGAAGACGTACTCGATGATAGTACAATACTTGATCTCGAATCGGACAGGAATTATATTAGACTTGGTCGACTCCACTAAGAAGAAATCGTATTGATTTCATTGACAAGAGCGCTTGAGAAGCGAATCGAATCATCTCGAGGACCGAGATAAACGATAGTGAGATGCAAACGAGTTCGGTTTTAAAATCGAAGTTAGTGAAACGAGCGGCAAATTAAAACTATCACGAGTAGCTTGTCCGACTTTGCTAATCGCTAAGCTTGGTTGAAATGTACGTATTCGGGGGACGCCTTGGATACGTGCACGATCCAACCTCAGCGATATGATGAACTCGAATGCAGCTGCAAGTGGGTGTGGCGATGCGCATGAACGAATGAGTGAGTTTGCCTCAGCCTACGGCTTTCGTGTTTGACGAATTACAACGCACCTCGTGCGACCGTTTCAGTCCCATGATATATCGAAATAGCAACCAAGTCGAAGAAACACTTGAAATGAATAAGTGCCATCAACTCTAAAATGAGTAAAAAGTCATTCAATAAAATTGACCCAAACGTATGCGACACGGAACTTAGAAAGGAACCGAGTATAGTTCGATACCATCGAACGATAAAGTCATTCGATAGGAAATTGTCTAAGATACATACACGACATGAGTTAAAGGAATGGTAGGATGACCTGCATTCAGGAAGTCTCGAGGACGAGACTTGTTTTGAGTGGTGTATTATGTAATGACCCGCTCCGTCCTAGCGGAACGCCGATTCAAACGGCAAGTGCAACGACTCAAACGAGCCGTCGACCCGAAGAGTTGGCATCGACCTGAAGAAGAATCGATGCAAGGCTTACATTGGCCCGTCAAGGATGAATCCAGACTTAGACTTTCAAAGATGCGCTCGGAGTATCGCTCGGCCGATGCGAACATCGCTAAGGTGGGTGGCTCCGATGAACCCGTCTTTGCTTAGCCTAGACACATAACAATACGGACACTATTGCTAGAATCGCTAGACGATAACACCGTGCATGTTAATAAATGACTCAACGCACCTAGCTAAGGGAATAATCCCATCTTTTATGCTTGTATAGAATATGAAAAGGAACATGAAAAATGTGAGAACTCTCGTACCGCACTCCACGCTCGTGCTAAGGCACAAGCTTACGTTCAAGTTTCCTATGCGTTCAACAATGAAACAATGAATGGTTTACAACAATGAAACGGGAAGACTATCGACATAGTCGTTCCGAGTAGAGTATAGCAACATTGAAAGGCGACGGGACTGATGGGTCGCCAAGACGACTCCCACACAGGGAGTTGCAAAATGTATGAATGAATCGATGAATGAATGAATATGTGAATGAAATGAATCAATGAACAAACGGATAAGTTAAAGAAAGAAAAGAAAAGAATGAAGAAAAGATAAGAAAGAAAGGAATGGTTAGCGATAGGTGTGACGGGCACGTACAACGGGGCTCGCTACCCGCGCTGCACGGACGCCAACCTGGTTGATAACGCATTATGGCTAAGGGTTAGCCTACGGCTCGGAGACAGCCGTTAAGTTAAAATGACAATAAAATACGAAATGGTCGTGGACGGCTCATGCACGAGTGAAAAGGGATTCCAAGGACAACGAACGACGTTTTCGTGGCCGGCCTAGGTGGAATCATGGCCTACGGGCGGACAGGTGTGCGGGCTTGGACACATAACCAAACGTAGGGCCGGTTATTCAATAGTCTATCAAGGTGTACCAGCCATCACGCTTGATAGATGAGAATACCACAGGAGAAAATGTCCAAAATAGCTGACATGCCAGCGACCGGTGCATATAAATTTAGGTAGGCTTTGCTGGTGGCAATCCACGTGCAAGTCCTTGCATTGAAATCAAAGTAGTCTAAAGTTAACTGAATGAAGCGCCTTATGAATAGGCTTGAAATGTAACGTACCAAATGATAAGGAGTACTTCGTGCAAATAAATTTGAAAACACGCCTACAACGCGTTAGAATCTAAGGCAGGAACACGTCCTTGGCACTAAATGTTTACGTGAATCGTGTTAAGTTGAAATATATGAATTGTTGACTAACTTGGTTTACATTGAACATGGAAGGCCGGGCGGTAAGTATGGGTAAGTCATGTATGTATTTCCATACGACACTTGAAATTGGCAACGCGAGATAGGCTATGAAATATGCCATGAAATTGATCCTAAGGCAAGATTAGAAAGACAATGAATGATAGAGATGCACAAAAGTAAATAGAACGTGTTTGGTAATGATAGCATTGTGGGCGAGCTAGCCTCCCCACCAGTGCATAACAATGTACTGATAACCCCACAGTCTGCTTGCAGGAAGCAGGAACGTCGGCGGGTACGGAGCTTTCTCGAACGTGCTAAGGCGCAGAGCTATCTCTGGAGCCTTGGAGCGTTGCAAGGAGCTGGAGCACCATATACAGGACATAATGTATCGGAACATCGCCATGAATCATTCCATCTTGTAAGCCACTTGGCACGCCTTTTATGTTTCAGAGAGAGAGAGCTTGAGAGACTTGTAAACTCGGCCTAGCGCCGCTTGTAAACTTCTTGAATATCAATAAAGAGTTGAATTCGCTTCAATTTGTGTTCATTTACCTTCCGCTGCAAATGGGGACACTCTGTGCGACTCCGTGGCCTAGCTCAAATCGGCCGTTTCTAGACTTAGCCTTGCACGGACGCAACCTAGGCCCGTGCGGCATCACGCCTTAGCGAGGACGATCGCTCCTGCGGGAGCGGGGCGTGACAATTTAGAACTATATATTGGAGGAGTATTTTGTCTAAAAACAAGTAAATAAACAACAATATCTATTGCGGGTGAAGTCATCAATGTTGGAGATTGTTCCATTCAAAAGTAACGAGAAACAACAAAAAGTGCATAAGATTATGCCTGTATCAAATATTTTTTTTTAGCTTTTAAAACATTTCCTTATTATCTTTTGTCTTTCCAAAGCTTCTATCTGAAACTACCGAAACCACCGATATCGATGCTTGTAAGGAAGGTCCGAAATATAGTAACTTAACCATGTCCGAAATCAAGGACATGGTTAAGTTACTATATTTAAGTCAATTGTACTTCATTTCTGAGAACTATATTGCAAGAACCACTATGACTTGTTTTTTTGGCTGGAAATGAAAATGCACCGTCGATTCTCTTCTAAAAAGAAGAAAAGGGAATAAAGAACAAACATTATTTGGGGTTACAAAAGGATGTTGTGGGGATAATAGTTAAAATCTTAGCAACAAGGTTTTATAACCATTATATTAAAACAAGAAATACTTTAGTTGCAGAATTTTTGCTCAAGCTTTTGATGGACCTAAAATAAGTAATAGAAATTCAAATCTTTTAGTGGATAGTTCCATGTGCAATCATTTATGGGAAATGAGATGCATTTTCTTTTATTCAGGTTCACACTATACAAGATTCAAATATTTTTCGATTGCAAGAAGTATAGCGGCAAGGTTCCTATAATACTTGAGAAACATTAGTGAACTTTTGTTGAAGGAATGTTCAAGTTTTACTATGTATGCAAAAAATTCATTTTTTTTTTACTATTCATGTATTTAGAAGTTTGTGTGCAGTTTGTTTAAAATACTTGAGCACATTGTTGAAGATGATGCATAACAACACAAGCAGCCTTGTTTTCTCACAATGTCTTTATCTTCCAGATGCATTAATGATTAGTCTATCTAAATGTAGACATAGCAAAGATATCTGTGATAAAGAAAAAATGTTCAACTCAATTTTCATTTGTTTGGATTATGATTTAAAATTGGTTAGATATGCTTCTTAGTTGGCCTCACTCCAGGTCTCCTCTCTTATGGGAAATGCAGAGGATACATTTCATATCTGTTTTCTTATGGGTAGCAAACTAAGTTTTCAAGTCCTTTGGAACTTGAGAAGCATAGTCTCAAAGGAAAGAAAAAATAAAAATGAGAAGCCTTTGCAGTGTGTCTTGCCACTGCTCTTTTCTTTGGTACTTTTTCGGGAATTGTGTCCTATATCATGTAAGTGTATTCTTCATGCATCAGTTACCTGTTGTCGACAATAATCAAATTGCTGACTGCATGGATACTCTTCATTTTGGAGGATCATAAATGTGTCTGTGACATGTATCCAACACAATACTTCCTACTTCCTAGGCACTCACGTCAGTTATGACTCACTCATGTGGGGCTCAAAAGGGGACAAAAACATGTTTTGAAGTGATTTGGCATAGTCGTGATCGTCCCAACATAACCAAGATATGAGAAAGTAACAATTAATTATGGAACTTTATGGAAGCTAGTAGGTGTTAAAAATAATTATTGCATCATAAAGATGGACTACAATAATAAGTATTACGTGCTAAAAATAAAGAGTGTACATGTGACATAAAAGAAAGATGTAGACTTGTCATAAAAGTAGGGTATGCGGCTCTTGACATGTTATAATTAATATGAATTTAAATATATTATTATATTATTCAAAGATGGATTGTGATGATAAATACTAGGTGTTAAAAATAAAGGGTGTTCACTTGATAAAAGTAGGATGTAAGTCCAATTTTTATATTATATAATATGATATATTTAGGCTACGTAAAGGATGAGGGTCAATATTTTTTTATATTTCTCCACTTACACACATAAAACACTTGTGCAGTGTAAATTGTCTGGTTCATGGCTTACCTTTTGTGTTTTTTTGAAACTAACAGCAATCAATCTTTTTAAGCATCGGGGAGTTGAAAATAAACAGATAAATTGGGACTACATTAAAAATCATACGTACCAGTTTATCTCTGTATGCTCTGCCTTTCTATGGTTAAAGGTCTGCTGTATATACTGCTGCTGTAGATATCTGCTGTTGCTGCCCTTCCAGCACTTGAGAAACTCATGTAAAAAGTTTCCTGGGTAAGCATTTTATTTAAATCTGTTATGTTAACTTGCTCCCTTAAGAAACCTAACTATGACTTTATTCCTGACTTCATCTATGTACAAGGACCCCTTTCTATGGTTGATTCCATTGTAAATGAGAAAGGGTACCGGTTGACCATTATAGTTTTGTTCCCATTTGATTTGTACTTCGCTTATTTCTACTCACTTATCATCTTCAGGTTCATTGTCCCAGGCTTGGGGGATGCGTGGGAACTGAGTTCTGCCACATAAAGCTTTGAAAAAGCTTGCTTTATTACTTAAATCTCAAGATTTGACATCTGAGATGCATTCTTAATTTCTTTGGATGGGCATCACCAATTCTCCTAGAGTGAGAGTAGCAGAATTTTGTGTAAGTTATTCTGCCATGAATAGTTAGTTTATTTATTTATTTGTTTGCATGAGCATTAATATTATTCAGAATGACAAAAAAACAACTTAGAAGGGAATCCTCTTGTCTTTGACCAAACATACTGTTAAACATGATCATCATTGTTGACGTGAACCACGTGTTCATTTCCAGCATCTATGAGTTGCTGGAAGTCCGTCCTTTTGCAGTGAATATCAGTTTGTAATGTTGTTTGGGTCTGGAGTGAGAAGAGTGTTAGATCAATTCTTGTATGCATCAGCAGGGAGGGGTCGAGGGACCAAATGAAGTTTGGATATTATGTAAATCCACGACTGAAAAAGGGATCCTATTTCATGTGAGTTTTTTTTTTCATGTCAGGCGGACAAGTGGAAATCAAGTCACCACCAGTTAACCTAATAGGTCATAGGTGGTAGGCTTTCGGATATCACTTTACGTGCTAAGGTAAAATTTATAAAATATTTATGTAAGCTAATATTATAAATCTCATCGTTATCAGTTAACATTAAAACTGTTAAACAAAAAAGTATTACCCTCACCTGGGAGATGCTGTTTAGCATCCTAAGCTAAATCAGGTCTTCATTGGGATCAATAATGTAACCATGTATTTTGACAACATAACTGTTTGCTTCTAATAAGTATACTTATATGAAAATTAGCAAATTCCAGTTTGTTCTAATTTCTTAAGCTGAAGTTTTGCCATGTAGTTTATATGAAATGAAATTTATATATAGTATGCAGTACATACATTCCCACATTCCCTAGCTACTTCAATTGCTAATTTTTAAAAGAAATTAGCGGTCGTTTCTGGAAGACATGCAACTAAAAACTGTTTTAAGAATAAAATGAATAAGGTTGGATGTGTGGCATTTACTATGCTTATCCAAAATTTTAAAGATCTCAAAGTAATCATATGGTTATCTATATCCAGGCTCTTAAGTTGATTGCTGCATGTTGCATATGCTCAGGCTGACCATGTTTGTTATCCTTGCTTCAGTCCCCAAATACTGAAATTCCAAATGCAGGTGTGTCCCATTCTGATTCTTCTTCTATTTGATAGAAATGCCATTCTGATTCATTAATTCAGATTAGCCTGCCTAGTTTCCAGCCAAATTTACCTCGTTCCAGGTTCAGTTGTACTACTGTACTTATGGAGTTTTGATATCACTATTTCTCTGCTGACCTGCACTACCTTAAACCTTGTTTTTTTTTTGTAAACTGCACTATTGACGTGAGAGCATACAATGTTATAGATTGCAACTACAAAATCTACCTTCAATATATGTAGAGATGATATTACTTTTCTCAGATTACTGCACTGCTCCATATACTTGAGACTTTATTGCAAGCATCCTAAATTATACTTCTTAGATTATCAGAAAAGGAAATAGTAAACATTAATATTACGTCTTAGGAACATACTCAGTACAATGCTGTCTGTGAAAAAGGACTCAGTACAATGCTGTCTATAAATAGAGTTGCTGTGAACAATATTGGGATGCAAATCATTGCTCTCTCATATCTCTCCATCCCATAGTTCCTCAACGCACTTGTAGAGGCCATCAGGCTTAAGAAAGAACTCGCCTCTTACTAACCTTACCTGTGTATCACAACCAACCAAGATGTAAGTCGAAGTTCAAATGACTCGTAAACTTATTAGGAGAGAGAACAAACTTTACTTGCCTGTTCGATTTCAGAGATCTTAGCAAAGATTTCATCAGGTAAAGTCCAGTCAAATATATCAAGGTTTGCCTTTATTCTGGCTTCATTTGTGCTCTTCGGAAGTACGCTGTGACCCATTTGGATTCCCCAACGCAGAGCAACTTGTGCAGGAGTCTTGCCTACCTTAACTGCAACCTCAATAACTGTTGGATTTGTCATAACGCTGCCTGTGATCCATTTTGTGCCTGGTGAGCCTAGTGGAGAATATGCCTGAAATATAAAAGCAAGCATCGACATGGCATGGGTAAAAATATCATAAAATTTTTTACTAACTAGTCTAGCTAGCAGTAGTAAATAATCCTACTTGTACTTACCGTGAGGTGAACTCCCTTAGATTTGCAAACTGAATGAAGCTTTGTTTGTTGCCAAACAGGGTGGCATTCGACCTGATTGACTGCTGGGGGGACACGTGCAATAGCAAGTAAATCCTCCAGCTTCTTGGAAGAAAAGTTGCTGACACCGATAGCTCGAGCCTTGCCTGCATCATACAGCTTCTCCATGGCACCCCAGGTGCTAGGTATATCAGATTCAATGAGGTTATCTGGACTTGGAGCAGCCCCTTTCTTTAGTCGGAATGGCCAGTGGATCTACAAAGTATTTTGCGGAATTATATATAAGTATGCATGGAAAATTAATTAAACTATATACCTACTGATGGTAGCTAGCTCAAGCCAAGCCAAGGTAACACCATCAGCCATTGGTTATCAGCAGCAGCAGCAGGCAATCTATTCTTAAGCAACGTACGTACTATTGATTTACTAATTACAATTAATTCTGCTGCATTTGTTTGTATGAAAAAGGAAAGGAGTGAGGAGGAGAGGTGCGTACGAGGTAAAGATCAAGATAGTCAAGTTGCAAGTTTTTCAACGTTGAATCCAATGCCAGCGGCACATCTTCTGGATCGTGGTCAGAGTTCCTGTAGTCAAATGTATTCAGTAACTAGCAGGTATATATATTCGCATGGCATTCCCAGCTCTATAATAATAATAATATTTGGCATCATATCCTTAAAAAGAAAAAAAAAAACAATATAAGCTAATCATACCATACCATAGTTTGGAGGTAATAAAGAGGTCCTCACGCTTCACTACGTCATCTTCAAAGAGTTTCTTCAGAGCTAATCCAATCTGCAAGCAAGCAATTAGTCAGTCATGTTGGAAAATAAAGAAAAGAAAAAAAAAAGTAACAGCATACCTCCCCTTCATTCCTATAAATTGCGGCACAATCAATGTGCCTGTAACCAGCCTGCATTTAGAATGCGGTTGAATCAAGAACAAATTAAGCCAAAAAAAAGAAGGAAGAAGTCATCATTAATTATATATATATATATATATATTTAAAAATATATTTAAAAATATATATATATATATATATATATATATATATATATATATATATATATATATATATATATATTTAAAAATATATATTTAAAAATATATATATATATATATATATATATATATATATATATATATATATATATATATATATATATCACCTTCACTGCTGCAATGACAGCTTCTCCTACGAGACCGGGTTCTGCTTGCCATGTACCCAACCCTATGGAGGGGATCTTTGCTCCTGTGTTGAGAGTGAAAGATTTAGCCATATTTTTGTTTGTTTCTCTTTTCTCCTCCACTTGATGGAAGGAAGATTACTCTCAATTGGTATTTATAGAGTGAGGAAGACGAAGACGAAGACAGAAGAAGGGACATGATGATGGGAATCCACTGAGAATCCAGATCCATTCTGCTTTGTTTACTTGTTGACGTCAGTGCACACGATAGTTTTGACAAGTTGGGGATGCCTGCGCCCTGCGACTGCTTGCGTTCTTCCTGGTGGGGTGGCCACCCCGACCCGAGAGTGACTTAATGAATTCCAGCCGGTTGATCCATATCCAACGGTGCTCATTTATTCTGCCTGCCCTAGGTTGGTTGGTTTGTATGAGAAACTTTTGAGTTTGTTTGTCAATAGGGAAAAGGTATTTTGCCCGCTGGCTGGCCGGCCTGCCTGCGTGGCTGAATCCCATTGTCTCTCCCTCCTACTGGCATGGGTCCCACGTCGATTGATATGCTAATAGGGTGATGTCACGTGGTGGCCGGGCTGGTCCGCGACAGACAAGGTAGCAAGGCTCTTGTCAATAACTGTTTTAGAGATGCCTATAGGAAAGACAAGACACTGGGTTATGTGATACGGGAATAGCCAGCCAGCTTGGATTATAATTCACAATTAAAGGGATGTATGTATGTATGTATGTACAATCGTAGCTGACTGAGTAATAATAATTGGGATATATATAGGCCAATGTTAAAGGCCACCCCCTTTTTACTAAGGGCCACCAACCTACTAAGAGCAACCATCCTACACTCTTATTTTTTACTAAGGGCAACCTAAAACGAACCATTTTACTAAGGGCTACCAAAGGAAAAAAAAGAAAACAAAAAAAACAAAAAGAAAACTCAAAACTCAAAACCCAAACTATTTTCCTCCCGTTCGTCCACAAAATTCCCTTCCCCGTTCGCGCCCCCCCCCCCCCCCCCCCCACCCCAACCCCCCCTCCCCCTCTTCCCCGTTCGTTCCCCCCTCCTCAACTTGACAGCCCCCTCTTCCTCGTTCGTTCCCCTCCATCCGACAGCCCCCCTCCACCTCACCTCCCTCTCTCCGCTCTCTACTATCCATCGAGCCGACAGCCTCCTCGGAGATATTTGAAAAACTTCTCGGCATTCTTCATGGGTCGGAAAGGTTGGAGAGGAGGATGACAAGGAGGAGAATGGAAGGGAGAGCCCACTTCCTCATAGCTGAGAAATTTCTTTTCCCTCCGCCTCCTTCCCCATGGCGAGGACTGCAGGCCAACCTGCAGTCCTGTCTTCACTTTGGACTGCAGACAAGCCCTGCAGTCACTGTAGGTTGAAAGTTTTAAAAAAATTAGAAAAAAAACTTCTGTCAATCGAGGACTGCAGGCAAGCACTGCAGTCCTGTCTTCACTTTGGACTGCAGGCAAGTCCTGCAGTCCTCGATTGACAGAAGCGAGATGGTCCTTAGTGTTTCCAAAATGACAAAGTTGTAATTTTTTTCAAATTTTAAGTTGGTGGCCCTTAGTAAAAATGTGGTGGCCTTTAACATTTGCCTATATATACACACACTTATGGTTCAGGTCAAATCTGAACCCTATTTTTATGAACTAATTGTAGAGAAGTAGATTAGGTACAGTCCGGAGCCTATTTTCATGAACTTATACAGTAAGAAAGAAAAGAAAAATATAAAAATATAGACAAGTGGGTACAACTTAAATAAAAGAGTTTCGGCAGCCTTAACAGTTTAAGAAGTAATTATTCATTATTCCGTGTCGGACTTATCGTACACCATTTGTCCTCAACTGATATATTACATGCATTTCCATATAATGTAGCGGTTGACTTGTAAGGTTGGTCAGCCATTTTTTATTTGTGTCTCATGTCAATATTTTCTTTTTTTTTTCGTTTTCCACAAAATATTGATATATATAAAAGAAAATAATGCATTTATTGGTTTCATCTGGATATTCTCAATCTAGATGCTTATTTGGATTGACATCCACTATCCTATAGTTTCCAATGAATTATTTTTACGTCTTATCCTTCTCAAGAAAAAAAAAACTTTCTATTATTTTTCTTAATTTCAGCAATTTAAGATCTTTCTTTTTTCTATGAGAAGTGTTACAAAGAAAAGGTGGGGAAACTAAATAAAGTCTGATTTTATTATTCTTAATTTATGTATAAACGTTTACTTATAGAGAATATCGTGTTTGTATATTGTGGACGGCTCTGAAACTTTACAAATCCAATGCATTGTTGGTAGTCCCTTAACCTCTAAAAACTACACATGAAAATCTCTTTTAATGTGGCAGTAGATAATTCACAATTTGACCCTCAAGCTCATTAACGGCTAATGTCCTTTCTAGGGTTAATTTGGGGAACCATAGTGGGCAGCCAACTTTGGCCATAGGGGTGCAACTCGGACTGGTTGGGTCGGGCTTGAGGTCAACCCGAGTCCAACCCGATGAATCATAAGCCTAGTCCGAGCCCGGTCCGACCTCGGGTTCCACATATGAAGCCCAAGACCAAGTCCGGAGGATCGGGTTAAACTCGGGTTGGGTCGGGTACATCGGATTTATCGGGTTCTAATATAATATTTGAAATAATTTTAAACAAAAGCAATATTAGACACATAATCAAATAACAATCAAGTCTTGTTCATTACAAAATACAAACTGAAATAAGATTTAGGATAAGAAGTTGAAGAATTTGAGTGGAGAAATTTAGGATTTAAACTTTTTATTTAAAAAGTATATATATATATATATATATATATATATATATATATTATATATATATATTATATATATATATAAGTCGGGTTTCGGGTTCTTCGGGTAACCCGACACATGAACCCAAGTCCAACCCGATTTTTGATCGGGTTCAAATATTTTAACCCAAATCCGAGTCCGAATCCGAGTATCTTCAACCCTAATCCAACCCACTAACGGGTACCCGATCGGGCTCGGGTTTGGCCCGCCCGAGTTGCACCCCTATTTGGCCATGAGTGCATAGAGATGTTAATTGGGTTGGATGACTCCGGTCCGGCTTGGTCAAATTGGTTGGCTCGTCCCTGACTCAGTCAACGGGTCGGTCTGAATTCGGTCCGATCGACCTAACAGATTGGGCTGGGTTTGCCTTCCAAGTTCCGCTCGGCTCGATCATCCTAACAGATTGGGCCGAATTTTCTCCCAAGTTCGAAGTCTCCTAACTTTACTAGCTAATAGATGGAGACATGGGCTCTTGTTTGGTTCGCGGAATGGAAGGGAAAGAAAATCAATTCCTTGACATTTTTTCTTTGAAAAATTACAATTTCAATTGATTTTTCTTTTCGATGTTTAGAAATGCTAAAAAATTTAGAAAGGAAAATGAATACTTCAATGTGAGAAAGTAATTTCTTGTTTGGTTGGTTGGAATTATTTTCTTCCTAATTTTTCTGTTATTGGAAATCATTTTCCTTTTCTTTTCAAATTTTTTTGACAGAAACATAAAAAATAATTATTTTTCTTTTTCAGCCTTATCATTCCGCGAGCCACACTAGGCCATAGTTCATCATCGTTGGATACTTGGATGTGTTCCATCCCATGAGAAAATGAATTGTTTTTTCAAATTAATAGTGGAATCCAGTCTGATTAAGTAGACCCATTTTTTTCTCGAGATGCGAGTTTGGTTTGGAATTTCTTTGATTATTTTTCGTGGGATGTTCATGTACAACAAATTTGTATTGGCTGTGATTGGACGCAGTGTTGTCTGCGTTGATATGATCCAAACTTGGATCAAATTTAAATCACAGTTTATTTTATTGGAGATTTATTTGGTACGAAATAAGAGGTAAGATGGACACTTTTTATTCTGGATATTTTTTTTTAAATTTACTATTTATTTTGGAAATGTGAAATTTTGAGATGTCAGTCCAACAAATATTATGAAAATAAACTTTCTGCAAACGAGATGACATGTAATTATAGTCTAAACTAATCCTATCAAGGCATGAGTGAGCCCAACTAGAGAAAGTGAAGCACATGAAACAACGTGAACTGATGTTTCTAACAAGCGACGAGTGAGATCGTCTGAAAATAGAGGAAGTGAACCGCGCATCAAACCACACCCCATTATGATCCAACTTAAACAATAATGCATGTAGGTTTAGTTTAGGCTTTTGTGTTTGCAATTAAAGAAAAAACAAGGCTAATTTTAAGGGCACTTCATATTTTACTGCACTTCATATTTTACTTGGGCCTAGTCTTTACTAGGGGACAACTCATTAAAGTGGAATTTTTACTGGGGATAGTCCGAATTTTACTTGGGGCACCGATGTCTTCTTCGGACGAAGCGAGACGAGAGTTTGGTACATTTGATGACTCGAATTTTTTCGATGTGCATTTTTCCTACATAACACATGAATTTTAATATTATATGTGAAAGTAATGTTTAAACCTAACAGGAATTTTTTTCACTAGTGGACTTGGTGTCACGCTCCGTTCCCGTAGGAGCGATCGTCCTCGCTAAGGCGTGATGCCGCACGAGCCTAGATTGCGCTCATGCAAGGCAGGTTTCATAACGGCCGATTACAGCGGCGGCGACGGGGTCGTCGCACAGAAGTCCCAAGCAGATACATTGAATATGTAGCGGAAATTTGAAACAAGAACACATGAACACAAGTCATTTAAAAGAAACTCTTTATTGATATTGAATACAAGATTACATTTATGGGCGCAAGGCCGAATTACAAGTCTCTCGTGCTCACTTTTCTCTCATTTACAATTCACTCTGCTCTCTCATCTCTCGATACAATGTTTGATGTCAGCGGAAGTTTCGGAAGGCGATGTCCATACATTATGTCCTGTATAAGTCTTCAATCCACGCGGCCGCACGCTTCGAGTCGCCAAGGAACTCCGTGCCTCGACGCATCCAAGCGAGCTCCGCGCCACGAGCTTCTATCTGTGCCTGCACATGAACACTGTGTGGGTGTCAGTACTCAACTGTACTGGTGGAGTGAGCTTCTCGCCCACCCATATAACCGACACGTTCATTTACTTTGTGCAGCTTAAGTCCCTTTCGATTGTCTTTATAGTCTTGCCTTAGGATCAGTTTTAAGACCACGACGCCTAACCAACTCGTTATGCGACGACATAGTCGTGCTATCATGCCAACGTGTATTCCGATCGAGGCAGTGCCTCATCGCCTAGGTACTTGACCAAACTTCAACTCGGGACGGCAGGGTCGTGCCATACTCTATTCGGGGCCTTAACGTATTCAAGACTGTGCTTTGCCGAGGAGCAACTTATGTGGACTCGGCCGTGCCAAGACTTTCACTTAAACTCAAGTTCACTGTCACGCCCCAGTACCGAAATACGGAGACGGACGAGGCCAGCTACACCATATGAGGTACGTGACGTCATACGGGATCGTGGCTGTCAAGAGACTAGGGGGTACATGCTACAATCAAGTCTCCTATGGTCCCACAGATTTCTATGTCTCAATCAATCAACACACATCAGCAATTAAATGAACATTAAAGGTAAAGCAGTAAGGCGTCCCCGACGCTTCATCAAAATGGTCATGAGAGACTAGCTTTATAACATAGCTATCTCAGAGAGTCATGAGCACAAAATTATACACAGCTGCAGTCTGTTTAGTTACAATTATGTACTGACAAAAATATCAAGTAATCCGGCTAACAGGTGCCGGTGGCTGAACGCCGCACAAAAGTATAAGCAAGAGTGGTAGAGAAGAAACCCACTCGAGTCCCCGACCAGCCATGCTCCTAGTATGCACCATGGATGTCAGGAAGAAGGATCGCGTCCTCTGGCTCTGCTACGAGATCTGGCCAAACAAAACCAGCGGGGTCAGCCTCGAATAGCAAGTACCGCCAAAGGGCACAAGAGTTAAGATAAAACCCAGTTATGATGATAAGAATAAAGCTTATGCTGCGGCTATAGGGTAGCGCTACATCGTCGGACCCATCTGGCACCCTTACAACCAAACAAGGACAAAAGGTGCCACATGGAGCCGGGACGCGTCGCACTCTATGACCTTTACATAAGTTTACAGATATAAGTAAGAAGATCTCCTGGTCGTGACTTCGGTCGACGGACCATCGCAGCACGATAACCAACCCAACAATCAAACAAGAACATGGGTTGGATCACGTACCGCGGTGGGCCATGTTCCTTAGTCATTCACATGAGTAACACATCACAATCAAATTAAGGCTTCCGTTCGTAACTTCGGTCCGCAGCCTGTCATAGTACGATAACCAACCCAACAATCAAACAAGAACATGGGTTGGATCACGCACCATAACAGTCCGCTTTCCTCAGTTACTCGCGGAAGGTAAAAGAAAAATACAAGCAAGTCATTTTCACGGCCAGTCAAGTCTACGAGTTTCTAGTATGGCGAGGTTATCCTCGTATTAAATTATCAGTGTCCTCAGATCGTATCTTTCCAGCAAGGCTAGCCAACCCAGGGGTCCGCGTAGTCAAGTATTATTAAGCACAGGTCCCTCATAAGGCTACCTTGCAGGCACGAGTCCCCGTAGGGCTACCTTGCCAAAACTTATAATATATCAGGAAATAATCAGATACCGGCATCCACTCATTGCAGATGGCACAGTATCCGTGGTGACCAGCTGGCGCGTCGAGGCAATCCCTCAAGGCGGCTGGTGTAACACGATCTCGGGATTCTGCCCTCTCCATGCATCTAATAGATTTAGTTGCCTAATTTAAACCCTATGTGAAATCTTGGATCCTCATGCTGTGGCCTGCATGATCATCCTCCTAGAATGTGTACCGTAGTACGAGTACCCCAAGTGAGGATCCATGTCGATCAGTAGGTCGACACGTTCTACCCTCCTTAGTGTAATGCAACATTGCAAATGCGCCACGTGGGATTACGAGTCATTTGTCAAGCATGAACGAGAACCGGGACATTCAGGCACATGTAGCGAGTAGGAACACTTTGTTCTCCAGGGTCAGATTCATGCTCAGGACAAAAGGCGTAAGGATATATCGCATACACAAACCAATACATATACACGTATACAAGCCAAGGTAGCATAAAAAATGGAAAACCGGGGACAGGCTGACTAGGTACTAAGGCAAGGTCGGCCAACCAACGCGGGCGCGTCACATCCATGGCGCGGGCGCATGGCGGGCGAAGGCGCGGTCACGAACGCAGACGGCAACACGGGCGCGGGAAAAAAATGGCCGGGCGCGTGACGTCCACACAGGGGCGCGAACACGCGGGGGCGCGGACACGCGGGGCGCAAACACGCGAGGGCGCGGGCCACGCAAGGCGCGGACACGCGAGGGCGCGGAAGGCCGGGCGCATGACGTCCACACAGGGGCGCAAACACGCGGGGGCGCGGACACGCGGGGCGCGGACACGCAAGGCGCGGACACGCGAGGGCGCGGGCCACGCAAGGCACGGACACGCGAGGGCGCGGAAGGCCGGGCGCATGACGTCCACACAGGGGCGCGAACACGCGGGGGCGGCCTGGTGCTGGAACCACGCGGCGCGGGAGACCACGCGGCACGGGCACCACGCGGGCGCGGGAGCGCGTCCTCCCATCAGCGCGGCGCGGGACGCGCTGCGCGCGGAGGGCGCGGGACACAGGGGCGCGGACCTCCCATCAGCGCGGCGCGGGACGCGCGCGGCGCGGAGGGCGCGGACACAGGACACTGTTCATCTTCTTCCCTCAACCGAGAGGGAAGAACCATGAACCCTAAAAACTCCAAAAATCATAACTAAGTCAATTCTTAACCAAATTTCGATTTTCAAAGTTCAATCTTGAGTAAAATTCAATTCTCTACAACATGGAACCATTAAAACTTGAAAATGATGGAGTTTAGTAGATCAAAACCAAGGAAAACCGAAAATGTTTAAAACTTAGATCTACAAAAATTAAAGCTTCTAATCAGAAAATTCCAAGTTCTAATCTAGTAGAGAATGAGGAGAAGAACAAGTTTTGGTAAAAATTTTGGAGGAAAAACGAAAATGATGGATCTCTCCCTTGTGCAAGTTGATACTTGCCTTTGGTTGGGTGAAGGAAGTAAATGAGAGGAGTTATGAGGAATGAATGAGGGGAGAGAAAAGAAAAGGGGTTTTATATAAAAGCCTAAACCAAGTTGGTTCATGATGACCCAACGGGTTCAAGTGAACCGAGAACATGTCACCCAATTAGAGCCAAAACTGTAAACTAAAATCACAGAAAATAAATTACGAAATATTATTTTGTCAAATAATTTGGGATATACATGAAGAAATACAACAAAATAAATATCGTATAAATATACGTAAATACAAATAAGCAGTATACGTACTAAAAATACGTATTCCGGAATCAGGGAGTGACATCTCTACCCTTCTTAGAAAAATTCCGTCCTCGGAATTTCCAGCCAAGACAGGATTGAAAGGTCAGGACAAGCAAGGCACAATCACATGCAAGTTAACTAATAAGCAGTTATTATCTACATCACAAAAGTACAATACAAGCAGGTGCAGTAAATGTGGAATCGTGTCATTATGGCATAAAGATATACCTCACAAACCAAACAAATGCGGATACCGAGATCGGATCTCGTCCTCGCGCTCCCAAGTTGATTCTCCCGGAGAGTGATGGTTCCAAGAAACACGGACAAGACTGATCGTCCGATTCTTGAGTACCTTCTCTCGCCGGTCTAAAATAGATACGGGTTGTTCCTCGTAAGTTAAGTCGGTACCAACGACTAACTCTGAATGATCGAGGACATGACTCGGATCCGGGACATACCCACGTAACTGGGACACATGAAACACATCATGTATGCCAGTTAACGAAGGCGGAAGGGCAAGTCGATAAGCCACATCGCCTACCCGAGCGAGAATCTTGAAAGGACCAACGTATCTTGGACTAAGCTTTCCTCGGGTTCCAAATCTAATGATACCCCGAGTTGGCGAAATCCGCAGAAACACTTGGTCGCCAACTCTGAACTCTAGAGGCCTACGATGCTGATCTGCCCAATGACGATGTCGGTCATGTGCAACTCGAAGGCGCTCTCTGACCAACTTAACTATCTCCACAGTTTGCGTGATCATCTCGGGTCCCAACAACTTTCGTTCTCCGACGTCGTCCTATGCCAAAGGGGACCTGCACTTCCTTCCGTACAATGCTTCGAACGGGGCCATCTGAATGCTAGCCTGATAGCTGTTGTTATAGGAGAACTCCACAAGATGAAGGTGATCCTCCCAAGATCCGCCAAAGTCCAAGGTACATGCCCGTAGCATATCTTCTAACGTCTGAATGGTTCTTTCTGACTGCCCGTCAGTTTGCGGATGATATGCAGTACTGAATCTTAACTTGGTCCCCAAACTCTGGTGCAAGCTCCGCCAGAAATGGGAAGTGAACCGAGTATCCCGATCTGATACTATACTAACTGGAACACCATGCTGCTTCACTATCCGCTTCATGTACATTTCTGCCAACTGCTCAGTAGTCTGCCCAACTCGGAAAGGAAGAAAATGAGCGACCTTCGTGAGTCGATCTACTATTACCCAGATTGTATTCTTGCCAGCCGGGGATCTAGGTAAACCGGTCACAAAATCCATCGTGATGTGCTCCCATTTCCATTCTGGGATAGGAAGCGGCTGGAGCAATCCTGCTGGTCTCTGCTGCTCGGCTTTCACCTGCTGACATACCAGACACTTGGATACAAATCTCGCTATCTCTCTTTCATGCCATTTCACCAAAAATACTGCCTGATATCTCGATACATCTTCGTTCCTCCTGGATGAATGGAGTAAATAGAACTATGAGCTTCGGACATAACTTCCTGCCGAAGGTCTCCACTCGGTACACAGAGTCTATTTCCAAACCTGAGCGTACCATCCTCATGAATTACTAACTCCTTCCTACGGCCTGATTCACACTCCGACCGCAACTTCTGAATCTGTGGATCTCCTGCTTGTGCTGCCCTTATCCTCTCTACTAAGGTTGACTGAATCTGCATACTGGTCATTCTTCCTATATCCCCTGGCAAAACTACTTCGATTCCCATACTTTGGAGGTCTTCTAAAATATGCTTCTGCGAGGTCAAGATAAAGGCACTGTTTCTCCTACTCAGTGCATCTGCAACGATATTCGCCTTGCCTGGATGATACTGAAGATCTAGATCAAAATCCTTCAGCAGTTCTAACCATCTTCTTTGCCTCATGTTCAAATCTCGCTGCGTGAACACGTATTTCAAACTCTTATGATCAGTATAGATCTCTTCCCGATCCCCGTACAAATAATGCCTCCACAACTTGAGTGAAAACACCACAGCTGCTAACTCCAAATCGTGAGTCGGGTAATTCTTCTCATGGTCTCGAAGCTGCCGAGACGCATATGCTATCACCTTTCCATGCTGCATCAATACACATCCAAGACCCTTCCCAGATGCGTCACAATACACTGTAAAGCCTCCCGATCCTACTGGAAGCGTCAAGATCGGGGCCGAGATTAATCTCTTCTTCAATTCTTCAAATGATGCCTGACAACTAGCTGACCAAACAAACTCCACGTCCTTGTGCGTCAAACGCGTTAAGGGCGCAGAGATCTTGGCAAAGTCCGCCACGAACCTTCTGTAGTAACCAGCTAATCCCAAGAAACTTCATACTTCTGCAACCATTCTCGGGACTGGCCAATGCTCTACGGCCTCAATCTTCTTAGGATCCACTAACACTCCTGCCCCAAAAATTACATGCCCCAGGAACGAAATGTGATCTAACCAGAATTCACACTTGTCGAGCTTCGCATAAAGTTGATGCTCCCTCAATGTCTGCAAGACAGTCCTAAGATATTTCTCATGCTCCTCTTTACTGCTGGAATAGACAAGAATGTCATCTATGAACACTACCACAAATTTATCCAAATATGGAAGAAAGATGCGGTTCATCAAATCCATAAATACTGCAGGGGCATTGGTTAGTCCAAAGGGCATTACCAAAAACTCATAATGCCCGTATCTTGATCTGAATGCCGTCTTCTGAATATCTTGCTCTCGGACTCTCACCTGATAGTATCCCGAACGAAGATCGATCTTGGAAAAGATGCGGGCCTTGCTCAATTGATCAAACAGGTCATCAATCCTTGGTAGCGGGTACTTATTCTTCACTGTTACTGCATTCAGCTTGCGGTAGTCGATGCACATCCTCGTCGACCCATCCTTCTTGGGAACTAGAATCACTGGCGCGGCCCAGGGCGATTTACTGTCTCGGATGAATCCCTTAGACTTCAACTCTTCTTCATGTTGATACAACTTATCCTGTTCTGACGGCGACATTCTGTAAACTCTGTCTGCAATAGGCCTCGTTCCAGGGTTCAACTTCAATGCTATATTCTACTTCTCTGACTGGGGGTATCCCTGGGAGCTCATCAGGGAAGACGTCAAAAAAATCTTCGACCACTCTCGGAATCTGTCCTGGCTCTGACACTGCTGCTGAGATGACGCCTCCGACCTGATTCTTCAAGGTTCGAGTAAAGATGAACTGCTCCATCCCAGGAATACTGAATATGACCCTACCTCCTCTACAATCAATGGTCGCATGACTGTCTCTCAACCAGTCCATGCCAAGAACAACATCAAAATTCTCCATAGGGAATTCAATCAATGATGCGGGCAATAAATGCCCACACACCTCTACCGGACATGAAAAGCGCACTCTGCTCACTTCTACGAGCCCATTGCCGGTGAGTATATCCATCCTCTCCGGCAATGCCTCAAACACTAGTCCAATCCGTGTAGCATATTGTGCAGAGATGAATGAATGAGTAGCGCCTGAATCAAATAATGCTACAGCGGGAAATAAGGTGACAAGAATTTTACCTGCCACCACGTCACTGGACACTAGAGCCTCTCCCAAGGTTAATGTGAGAGCCTGGCCCCGCGGAGCCCCTTGTTGCGGCCTTCCTCGACCCTGCTGTTGCTGCCTCTGAGGGCCTTCGGCTTCCTGTGCCTGGCGGAACATCTGAGCCTGCGTTGGTAGACGCTGGGCTAGGGGCCTTACTGCTAATACTGGCCCTCCACTCGGGGTTGCCACTGGAGCTGGCAATGCTGGAAACTGCTGAGCTGGCCCTCCTGGCCTCTGCATCATAGGACAAGTAGAAATACGGTGGTCTGAACTACCACACCTCAAGCATAAGCCATTCGCTGACCGGCACACCTCCCTCGTGTGCCCTGTCTTCCCACAGAATGTACAGCTCGGGGGTGCTCCCTGACGCTGTTGCTGGTTCCTCGGCTGCTGATGCCGAACTGGCGCTGTATTAGTTGACACGGCCGTCCTCCGCGGCGCCCCCGCGTCATGAATACGTACACCGGGTGCTGGTGCCGATGTTCGCTGTATTGCTCCTCCTCCAACCTGGGAATGAGATCTCTTCTGACCTCCTGCCCTCGATGCCAACCTCTGCTGGGTAAGCTCGTGCCTCCGGGCTGCCGTCAAGACAGCGTCAAACGTCTGGTAGTCGTGTCCTTCCACAAGCTGCAATAATTCCAAATGAAGTCCCTGCTGGAACCTCATAGCTTTCTCTGGCTCCGTTGTCACCATTGATGGTGCGAAACGGCACAATCTGCAGAACTCTGCTGCATACCCATCTACGGTCTTGCCTGCTTGCTTGAGATTGATGAACTTCTGCTGGAGCTCATATCGAGCTACTACGCCAAAATACTTGGCCTTGAATCTGTCACTGAAGGTGGTCCAACGAACAGGGCGTCTTGTACCAACTTCTTCTGATGCCCACCAGTCGCGGGCAAGATCCTGAAGTACCAGTTTGACCTGATCAACCTTCTCATCGTCTGGAACCTTGGCTGCCACAAGAATGGCTTCGATGTCTTGAATCCATGCATCCGTAGTGATGGCATCCTCCGTGCCATCAAAATACCTCGGGTTCAAGAGACGGAACCTTCCTGAGGCTCCCGAGTCAACCCCGGCACTCCTCTCAAGAGCTAACTGAATCCCTTGGTTCAGCAACACGTTCTGCTCCTGCTGCCGAGTCTGTTGCTGTTGGTTAGTGACAAGAAACCCCCGGATGATCTCCAGGAGTGCTACGGCGTCTGGTACTGTCGTCGCTACTGGTGCTGCAGGAGTTTCATTAACCTGCGGCTGCACTGCCTCTGGTTCCATTTCTGTTCGTGCCTGCACTGGAGAAGGTTCTCTCCCCTGTTGCTGCCCAGTCGAGCCATGCTTTTACTGCTCTTCCTCATGGGCCTCACCCGCTACTGAGAATGAAGCACCCCTATAGAGAAGAATATAAGATTATCAAGTCCGGACGAGGAAGATTTCGAGGATGCAAGTCAGGTTAGAGATCAAGGCAAGGACAGAGAATTCGAAACAGAATTTCAAGGGGAACAAGTTTTGATTGAGACTCCTAATAATTTGCAATACCCCACAAGTCTGAAAATCAGACCTGCATGGGCCACCACTAAAACCTTGTCACGCCCCAGTACCGAAATACGGAGACGGACGAGGCCAGCTACACCATATGAGGTACGTGACGTCATACGGCGATCGTGGCTGTCAAGAGACTAGGGGGTACATGCTACAATCAAGTCTCCTATGGTCCCACAGAGTTCTATGTCTCAATCAATCAACACAACATCAGCAATTAAATGAACATTAAAGGTAAAGCAGTAAGGCATCTCCGACGCTTCATCAAAATGGTCATGAGAGACTAGCTTTATAACATAGCTATCTCAGAGAGTCATGAGCACAAAATTATACACAGCTGCAGTCTGTTTAGTTACAATTATGTACTGACACAAAAATATCAAGTAATCCGGCTAACAGGTGCCGGTGGCTGAACGCCGCACAAAAGTATAAGCAAGAGTGGTGGAGAAGAAACCCACTCGAGTCCCCGACCAGCCATGCTCCTAGTATGCACCATGGATGTCAGGAAGAAGGATCGCGTCCTCTGGCTCTGCTACGAGATCTAGCCAAACAAAACCAGCGGGGTCAGCCCCGAATAGCAAGTACCGCCAAAGGGCACAAGAGTTAAGATAAAACCCAGTTATGATGATAAGAATAAAGCTTATGCTGCGGCTATAGGGTAGCGCTACATCGTCGGACCCATCTGGCACCCTTACAACCAAACAAGGACAAAAGGTGCCACATGGAGCCGGGACGCGTCGTACTCTATGACCTTTACATAAGTTTACAGATATAAGTAAGAAGATCTCCTGGTCGTGACTTCGGTCGACGGACCATCGCAGCACGATAACCAACCCAACAATCAAACAAGAACATGGGTTGGATCACGTACCGCGGTGGGCCATGTTCCTTAGTCATTCACAGGAGTAACACATCACAATCAAATTAAGGCTTCCGTTCGTAACTTCGGTCCGCAGCCTGTCATAGTACGATAACCAACCCAACAATCAAACAAGAACATGGGTTGGATCACGCACCATAACAGTCCGCTTTCCTCAGTTACTCGCGGAAGGTAAAAGAAAAATACAAGCAAGTCATTTTCACGGCCAGTCAAGTCTACGAGTTTCTAGTATGGCGATGTTATCCTCGCATTAAATTATCAGAGTCCTCAGATCGTATCTTTCCAGCAAGGCTAGCCAACCCAGGGGTCCACGTAGTCAAGTATTATTAAGCACAGGTCCCTCATAAGGCTACCTTGCAGGCACGAGTCCCCGTAGGGCTACCTTGCCAAAACTTATAATATATCAGGAAATAATCGGATACCGGCATCCACTCATTGCAGATGGCACAGTATCCGTGGTGACCAGCTGGCGCGTCGAGGCAATCCCTCAAGGCGGCTGATGTAACACGATCTCAGGATTCTGCCCTCTCCATGCATCTAATAGATTTAGTTGTCTAATTTAAACCCTATGTGAAATCTTGGATCCTCATGCTGTGGCCTGCATGATCATCCTCCTAGAATGTCGTACCGTAGTACGAGTACCCCAAGTGAGGATCCATGTCGATCAGTAGGTCGACACGTTCTATCCTCCTTAGTGTAATGCAACATTGCAAATGCGCCACGTGGGATTACGAGTCATTTGTCAAGCATGAACGAGAACCGGGACATTCAGGCACATGTAGCGAGTAGGAACACTTTGTTCTCCAGGGTCAGATTCATGCTCAGGACAAAAGGCGTAAGGATATATCGCATACACAAACCAATACATATACACGTATACAAGCCAAGGTAGCATGAAAAATGGAAAACCGGGGACAGGCTGACTAGGTACTAAGGCAAGATCGGCCAACCAACGCGGGCGCGTCACATCCATGGCGCGGGCGCATGGCGGGCGAAGGCGCGGTCACGAACGCGGACGGCCACACGGGCGCGGGAAAAAAATGGTCGGGCGCAAGGCACGGACATTGGCAGAGAGGTATCTGTGTCCTATTGTCTTGCTTTTCGCAGTTGTTATACAGGACGCGTGTCATTGTTTCATGTGTCCTAATTACCACGGTATATCCCGGGCCTGAGCCATGTCCTAGATCATTCAAAAACGGTTATTGGTACCAACCTTTTCGTATGAGGAGAGGCCCGTGTCCCTGTTTGACCAAGGGGAGAGACCTCAAGCGCAAGACTATCAGTTTAGTTCATGTTGCTTGAGTTCATCGCTCCTTGGGAGAGTCAAACGTGGGAGCGTGAGGACGACATCCGATCGCGATATCCCTACCTGTTTGACTCATAAGGTATAATGTCTTTCTTATGCCTTATGCCTTCCGTCCTTGCTTGTATACGTGATTGTTTGATTGACTGCTTAGTATAGCTTGCATGTGAATAGTATGACTTGTCCTTGTCTCTCTAGCTCCTTGATTAAATTCCGAGGACGGAATTCTTTTAAGGTGGGTAGAGTTGTAGCACCCATATTCTGAATACGTATTTTTGGTTAAGCCTGCATGTATCATGGACCTGTATTTTATTTTCTCAGATTCTGGCCTGTAATTGTATTTCTGGCTCGATTTGCAGATTTTGGGTTTTCTCGTGAATTGGGTTTTTACATGGCTTGGTTTATTTTGTGGAGAGGGTTTGGTTTGGTTTGGTTATCATGGAAGGAACACCTTAGCCTATTCTCCACCTCCATTCCACCACAACCCACCATCATAAATCCCCACCTACTTTTCTCTCTCCTCTCTATTTTCTCATTTATTTCTCCATCTTCTTCTTCTTCCTTCCTCTACACAACTCCCCAACCCATAGGCAAGTGCACCTTGCCATCAAATAAGCACCACTTTTTATTTGTCCATTAACTAGATTAGGCCATGGAGAACAACTTTAGAACTTGACATTTTGTGATTTGGAGCTTTCATTTTTCTAGATCTAGGTTTTAACCATTTTCGAAAATCCTTGGTTGTGATCCATTAAACTTCGATTTTTGCATGTTTTGATGCTTCCATGTGGAAGAGAATTCGATTTTACTCAAGTTAGAACTTTGAAAATCTAGATTTGGTTTTGATTTGATCAAGTTATGAAGAATTGAAATTTTGAAGTTCTTGGAGTTCTTCTCGGGTTGGAGAAGCAGCCCTCTCGGCCTGCGCTCTTTAGCGCAAGGCCGATTGTGCAGCTCACCCTTTGGTGAACTACGCGCCTTCCTTCTCGGCCAGCGCCTTCATTGCGCATAGCCGATTGTGCCCGGCCTCTTGGGCTGGACCGTGCATCTCCCTTGGCGCACCAACCCCTGCGCAGTTGGCCCCTGCGCAACCTGACTCATGCGTAATCCACCCTGCGCAAGCCAGCCATGCGCAATCCACCTATGCGCAATCTATCTCTGCGCAACCAACTCCTGCGCAGTTCACTCCTGCGCAGTCTACCTTCTGCGCAATCCATCTGCTGCGCAGCTTATCCTGCGCAGTTGGTACCCTGCGCAGCTCACCCTGCGCAGCTCATCCTACGCACTTGGCACCCTGTGCAGTACATACCCTGCACAACCTACTTGTCTATGATGAATTTGTTATTTCTTGATCTTGGTTCTTCTATAGTCCTATTTTATATTAGTATTTTATTAGGTATTTTACGTCCATTTTATATCCTTACGTCTTTTGTTATGAACTTGATTTTACTTAATATACTTGGAATGACTATTGTACATGGCCTGGTATGACAAAGAACTAGCATAACATGACAGTGACCCGTAGTGGTGCACTCCTGACATGACCAACTTGACTTGATAGTGGCCCGTGGCGGCGCACTCTTGACTTGACTTGTAACTTGTAACTTGACTCGTATAATCAACTTGACACCGTGGGTGTTCCTGCTTGCTTGCTTGTATAATCCACTTGTCTTGTCTTGCATCATGTCTAGGACGTGACTTCCTGGGTACCACGGCCAGGGACTCGCGCTAAATTGGATTAGGCTAATTATTAGATCAAATTAGAACATGGAGAATTCCCAGTCACAGGCAATCTCGTTATCTGGGCGCTTTAATGGACTTGTAGCTTGCCGACGAGTAGAGCACATTTCCAGCACACTGTCATGTATTGCATCCTCTAAGTCACCTAAGGGTACATTTGTCTCCCGGGCAATGTACCCACCTATAACTCTCAACCCGCGGAAGGATAACTGGATAGTCTGCAGGGCTTGGGACTGAAATTCTCACTTGCATCTTATTAGTAATTAGGCTTGTGATAACCCTAGTTAGTTAAAGTAGTAAGCCGTAGTACTTGCTTGGCCGATTGTGAATGGATGGTGTCCAGCCTTGTCTAAGTCTTGTCTAGCTCCAGTACCTGCTATCTCCTGAGCATGTTTGTTTTACTTATTTTAACGATAAATGAGTAGAGACAGTGAGCTATTCAGGCGAAGGGTTACAACCCCGGTCCTTGTCTGGTTTAAGGATTGTAACCTGGCTCCCGGAATGGTTCCACGTCCCTAGTCGTTTATCGCCATGTGTACTTTACTGCTTGTACTTTTCTTTTATTCTTTATGTTCTGATATGCTGGCTTTTGTTCTTATTTGTGGCCTCCTTTGTGGCACTTGCTTTTTCTGGGGTTTGACCCAGCTGGTTTTGTGTGGCCAGATTTCGGAGCAGCTCCCGAGGATCTACCAAGCTTCCAGCCCAATGGTGACAACTAGACGGAACCCGGGCTAAGAGTGGGTTTTCCTTTTTGTTTCATCCACTTATGTGTAAATTTATTCTTTTGAGGCGTTTAGCCGACGAGCACCTGTTAGCTCGATGCATTTACTTACTGTCTGCCTACGGGCTGTAAAACATGATTAACAAATCCTAGGGTTGATCATGTATGACTGAACTCTTGCTAGTCCTATCATTTTGTACGACTAGCTTCATGATCATCCAATATGTAATATTTGGGACGCCTTATATATATATATTTGATGCTCTAATATCTTGTAACTCTGTTAATTGCTTGAGATTGAGACAATAGGCTTGACCTTAAGAGACTGCTGGCTTGTAGTAAACCCTCATATCTAGACAGCCGTGACCGTATAGTTGAGATGTATTCTATTTCAATATACGTAGCTGGCTATGTCTGCCCCCGCTCTCCAGTATTCTGGTTCTGGGGTGTGACATTGCACCTTGGCGAACTGCGCTCAACCCGAGTGCGCATGGATTCTTGCGCAGTCTGCTCGTGCTCAGTCTGCTCATGCGCAGTCCACTTCCGCGTAATCCATCCATGCGCAGTCCGTCCCTGCGCAATCTGGCCCTGCGCCATCCATTTCCTGCGCAACCTGAATCAGCGCAAACCATCTGCTGCGTCATCCATCCCTGCGCAGTTGGTACCCTGCGCAGCTCACCGCTGCGCAGTTGGCCCCAGGCGCACTTGACTCCTGCGCAACCCGACCCCAGGGACCCTTGCGTAATATGTCCAATTATGGAGATTTGGTTTTATTTTCCTTAAGCTTGGATCTTCTATAGCCCTGTATATTGATATTTTATTAGATATTTCATGCCCATTTTATATCCTTACGCCTTTTGTCATGAACTTGATTTTACTTAATATGTTTGGAATGACTATTGTACATGGCTGGGTATGACAAGGAACTAGCATAACCCGACAGTGACCCGTAGTGGTGCACTCCTGACATGACCAACCTGACTTGATAGTGGCCCGTGGCGGCGCACTCCTGACTTGACTTGACTTGATGACTTAACTTGACCTGCCTTGACACCGTGGGTGGTTCTTTCTTGCTTGCTTGTTAAATCCACTTGTCCAGTCTTGCATCATGTCTAGGATGAGACTCCTGAGTACCACGGTCAGGAGTACCTACTAAAATGGATTAAGGCTAATAACTAGAATAATTCAGTAGTCATGAGAGATTTCCCCAGTTACAGGCAATCCCGTTATCCCGGCCGCAATTGTTTGGACTTGTAGCCTGCCGTCGAGTAGGGCACATTTCCAGCTCACCGTCGTGTGGGGCACATAATTATTGATAACTGCTTAATGAATTCAAATCGCCTGGATAACCTGGATTAGCTGCAGGGCTTGTGGCTGGAGGAACATCTCATTGCATCTTGTTAGTAATTAGGTTTGTGATAACCTTAGTTAGTTAAAGTAGCAAGCCGTAATTTATTGCTTGGCCGTGATTGATTGGATGGAGTCTAGTCCCGCTTGTCCTGTCTTGATCCGGTACAAGGTTATGACATGACATGCTTCTCGTGCTTTAATCTTAATTCTATATCATGAATAATTGCATACCTTGATTTCTTATATTTACCTTGCCGATAAATGGTGGGAAACCAAGTTCCGTTCAGACGAAGGGTTACAACCCCGGTCCTTGTTTGGTTTACGGGTTGTAACCTGGCCATCTGAATAATCCCATGGTTATCTCATCGTATATCATCCCGTCATGCTTTTCCATATGTCCTGTCTTTCAGTGATTCTATGCAAGATTGTCTTTATAACTACCCATCATGCTTTTCTTTAATTACTGTCTCTTATTATGTATTTATATCATTGTGCTAATTGCGGGCTTTTGTTCTTATTTCGTGGCCTCCCTTGTGGCACTTGCTCTTTCTGGGGTCTGACCCAGCTGGTTTTGTATGGCCAGATACCAGAGCAGCTCCAGAGGATCTACCTGTCTTCCAGCCCGATGGTGACAACCAGGCGTAACCAGGGCAACGAGTGGGTTTTATATTTTGTTTCGCTCACTCTATTGTAAAAATTATTCTTTTGAGGCGTTTAGCCGACGAGCACCTGTTAGCTCGATGCACTTTTACTTACTGTCTGCCTACGGGCTGTAACATGATTGGCAACTCGAGGTTGATCATGTATGACTTAACTCTTGCTAGTCCTTATATTTTGTACGACTAGCTTCATGATCATCTGGATATGTAATGTTTGGGACGCCTTACAATTGTATATTTGGTGATCTGATATCTTGTGATTATTATTAGTTGGTTGAGATTGAGACAATAGGATAATTTATGACCCTAAGAGACTGATGGCTTGTAGATAAACCCTCACATATCTAGACAGCCGTGACCGTATGGTGAGATGGATTCCATTTCATTATACGTAGCTGGCTATGTCCGCCCCCGCTCTCCAGTATTCTGGTTCTGGGGCGTGACAAAGATTGAGGGCGTGCCTCGCAACTTATTAAGACTTATCCTGCTACTGCCTTGCGGCCTTCTTGTTCAACTCATTTGTTAACTTAGACAAGACTTATGAACCGTAGTGACGAATCCATGAACATTTCGACGCCATCTAACGTGCCAAGCACGGTGCCTATGCTGCGGCCCAGTCTTAGGCCCAGACATTGTATTACAGACTAGACCGGCATTCAAGTTCTAGACTCAATCCAAAGGCATACACGCGGTGTGCCGCTATCTGCCGACACATCTACATGAGTGGTCACTAGCAATGTCAAACTATCTTGGACTGGCTCGTGGGATATCGGTCTCGTCCCTATACGGGTAGCTAGCCCGGAGGCGCCGAAGTCTCCCATGCGGTTATCCATCATCCTACTTTGAGCCACACTCGCTTCCCTCGGGCCGAATGATCCTGGCGCCCCGACTATCATTCGAGAAGACTACACCTTGTCGACAAGTTGTCCAATGACCATGCAAGTCTCAACTCGATCTAACCAATCCTTCTCATGACCATGCATTTCTTCTTTCTTTCGAGACTTAACGAGACTCCCAAGCCGCGGGACCGATCTCGTGTGCGGGACATATCAAGACTTAGCGAGACTCCCAAGCCGCGGGACCGATCTCGGCGACAACAAGTCGCGTGGACTTCCTTTGATCGTGGCATACTCTTTACTAGATCCAACGTAGCTCGTGCCTTAGACAGACCTGGTTCTATAGGCGACACTATCGCTCAAGTCATATACTTATACAACGAGCCTTGTTCTCAAGGGACTACGCGACTTGACAACCGCAGATAGAGCGGGACAGTGCTAGAAATGGCTTCGATAGCCCAATGCAACACTTGTCTAACTTGTTCGGGCAACGACTCGACGAGCAAGGGCTACGTCGAGCTCCGTATCGAGGGAACGTGCTATGCACGGGGTCGACATGAACAACCAAGTTCGTGCCTAGACTTAGCCAACGAGCCGTGCAAGACGTCTTAACTTACGGGACGTGCGAAGGCTATGCCAAGCCTTGCGGGATAGGACAGTGCATGCTTTATTAGCATTCATGCGGGCGACGCCTAGTGTCACGCCCCGCTCCCGCAGGAGGGATCGTCCTCGCTAAGGCATGATGTCGCACGGGCCTAGGTGCGCCCGTACAAGGCTATGTCCAGAAACGACCGATTTTAGCTAGGCCACAGAGTCGCACAGAGTGTTCCCATTTGCAGCGGAAAGTAAATGAACACAAGTTGAAGCGAATTCAAACTCTTTATTGATTTTCAAGAAGTTTACAAGCGGCGCTAGGCCGATATTACAAATCGCTCAAGCTCTCTCTCTCTCTGAAACATAAAAAGGGCGTGCCAAGTGGCTTACAAGATGGAATGATTCATGGCGATGTTCCGATACATTATATCCTGTATAGGGTGCTTCAGCTTCTTGCAACGTTCCAAGGCCCCAGAGTTGGCTTCGTGCCTTAATACGTTCGATGGAAGCTCCGCACCCATCGGCGTCTCCTGCATCCTGCAAGCAGACTGTGGGGTTATTAGTACATTGTTATGCACTGGTGGGGAGGCTAGCTCGCCCACAATGCTATCATTACCAAACACGTTCTATTTACTTTTGTGCATCGTCTATCATTCATTGTCTTTCTAATCTTGCCTTAGGATTATTCATTGTCTATCATTCATTGTTATGCACTGGTGGGAAGGCTAGCTCGCCCACATGGCATATTTCATAGCCTATCTCGTGTTGTCGAATACAAGTGTCGTATGGAATTTCATGAACGACTTACCCATACTTACCATCCGGCCTTCCCTGTCCAAAGTAAACCAAGTTAGTCAACAATTCATATGTAATAACTTATCGTGATTTACGTAAGCATTCAATGTCAAGGGCGTGTCCCTGCCTCAGGCCTAGCGCTTCGTAGGCGTGTTTCCTAACTCAATTTCACGAAGTACTCTTTATCCTTTGGTGTGTTATATTTCAAGCCTGTTCAGAAGGCACTTCATTTAGTTAACTTAGACCACTTTGTTCAATGTAAGGGCTTGCACGTGGATCGCCACCAGCAAAGCCCACTTAACTCTATATGTACCGGTCGCTGACATCATAAGCCATTTTGGACCCTTTTTCCTTTGGTATTTCGCAACTATTCAGAGCGTGCGGCTGGTACACGTTGATAGTGTCTTGAAAATACCCTGCACTTACATCCCTCGGGTAGCCAAGCCCCCCCCCAGGCAGCCCGTAAGCCCCCTTTGATTTCTGTCTAGGTCGGCCACGATCCTCCCTTTGATCATGCCGCAGAAATCCCTTATATCTCCCACCTCCCGTATACGAGGGGATTGTCCATGACCATTTCGTATTATTTGTCATTTTAACTTAACGGCTGTCTCCGAGCCGTAGGCTAACCCTTAGCCATAATGCGTTATCGACTAGGTTGGCGTCCGTGTAGCGCGGGTAGCGAGCCCCGTTGCACATGCCCGTCATACCTGTCGCTAACCATTCCTTTCCTTCTTATCTTTTATTCATTCTTTCTTTCTTTCACTTGTTTGTTCGTTCATTAATTCATTCACGTATTCATTCTTTCATTCGTTGGCTCATTCATTCACTTATCCATTCATTCTTTCATTCACATATTATGCAACTCCCCGTACGGGAGTCGCCTTGGCGACCCATCGGTCCCATAATCTTTCAATGTTGCTATACTCTACTTGGAACGACTCTGTTGATAGTCTTCCCGTTTCATTGTTGTAATATATTTATTGTTTCATTGTTGAACGCGTAAGGGACTTGAACGTAAGCTTGTGCCGTAGCACGAGCATGGAGCACGGTGCTAGAGTTCTCATATTTTCCATGTTCCTTTCCATATTCTATACAAGCATGCAAGGTGGGATTAATCCCTTAGCTAGGTGCGTTGAGTCATTTATTAACATGCACGGTGTTATCGCCTAGCGATTCTCGTGATAGTGTCCGCATTGTTAAGTGTCTAGGCTAAGCAAAGACGGGTTCATCGGAGCCACCCACCTTAGCGATGTTCGCATCGGCCGAGCGATACTCCGAGTGCGCCTTTGAAAGTCTAAGTCTGGATTCATCTTGACGGCCAATGTAATCCTTGCATCGATTCTTCATCAGGTCGATGCCAACTCTTCGGGTCGACGGCTCGTTTGAGTCGTTGCACATGCCGTTTGAATCGACGTTCCGCTAGGGCGGAGCGGATCATTATATAATACACCACTCAAAACAAGTCTCATCCTCGAGACTTCCTGAGTGCGGGTCATCCTACCGTTCCTTTACTCATCGCCGTGTGCATACCTTAGACAATTCCCATCGAATGGCTTTACCGTTCGATGGCATCGAACTATACTCGATACCTTTCCAAGTTCCGTGTCGCATACGTTTGGTCGATTTTATTGAATGGCTTTTCATTCATTTCAGAGTTGATGGTGCATATTCAATTGTCGTGTTTCTTCGACTGGTTGCTATTTCGACGTATCATGGGATTGAAACGGTCGCACGGGGTGCGTTGTAATTCGTCAAATACGAGAGTCGTAGGTTGAGGTTAACTCACTCATTCGTTCATGCGCATCGCAACACCCACTTGCAGCTGCATTCGAGTTCATCATATCGCTGAGTTTGGATCGTGCACATATTCAAGGCGTCCCCCGAATACGTACATTTCAACCAAGCTTAGCGATTAGCGAAGTCGGAGAAGCTACTCGTGATAGTTTTGATTTGCCGATCGTTTTGCTAACTTCGATTTAAAACCGAACTTGTGTGCATCTTACTATCGTTTATCTCGGTCATCGAGATGATTCGATTCGTTTCTCGAGCATTCTTGTCTACGAAATCAATACGATTTCTTCTTAGCGGAGTCGACCAAGTTTAAGCAATTTTCGTCCGATTCAAGACCAAGTATTACAATATCATCGAGTACGTCTTCCAATCAATGATTCAATTCGTTATCCCAACTTTACTTACGCATCATCCATTCCTATTTTTTCCTTCGTTTGGGGCCAATCTCGCCGTCGTTCACGTACACTCCCAGTTCCCCGTCCTACTCTAAGTCTTGTTGCCCAAGTCTATCGTCCGTCCAGACGATACTGTAAATGCCATCGCACAGGTTCAATCACTCGGCATAGGGTCGCCGCCTATCCGCTAGGTCAGCTCATAAGGTCATAGTTACATGTCAAGTCCATTGCTCATCGTGCAAGGTCGTTGTACGGCGCTCGTCCCAAATCCTATGGTCAAACCATTTGTTCGCTTGTACGGGAGTTTCTACCCAAGTTTGTTTCACTCAAATTTCTAAACATCAAGCAGTGTTCCTCCTATTCGCATCAACACATTCTCCGCTCCATGTCTGAGCTCGTTTAGGAAAGTCAACCTACGATAGGTTGTCCTCAATCAAATCCTTGACATGTCAATCTCGTGCGTCCGCACTAGCAAGTACCATAGTCTCTCTTCAAGTATGTTTGATATAATTCACCTATCCATCCTATCCAATTCACGTAGTCGATCACAAGGTCGTCTAGCCTTGCAATATATCGTGCCCAGATCTCACACAAGTCTGATTATCCACGGCGGACATGAATCACCATATCAACGTTCCCGTGGAATAATCGTCCTCATCGGGACGTAACTCTTGCGTTGAATCTAGACTTACTCATTTTTGATACGCGGATTGGGTCTACTCAATCCTCAAGTTTTCTTCGTTGTCCCTCATAAGTCCGATCACTCCTCCGATTCGCCTTCGCTTCAAACCACAAGTCGAAGCAATCAAAATTGCCATGTCAAGGTATTTCGAGTTCGATCATTCCCGCTGGACATGAATCACCATGCCAACGCTCACGCGGAACGATCGTCCCAAATCTGACGTGACGCATGCGCGAGGCTGGAGTTACGTTCGCACAAGATAAGATCGTTGTCGTTGTGGTTATCACCGAACAATCAAGTCACTTCCCTTTTTCATCCAAACATTCATTTCTATCATGATCTCCAATATGGCATCCCTTAAAATAATAACTTCTAACACGATCATAATTTATCGAATCGGAGTACCCCCGAGTTATCGTATATCGATCTTTGATACGCCTCAATACCATCGATGATGCACATAACCTGACGATCTTCCTTTTGCAACGAATTCTGAGTCGTGCAACTTAATTCCTCAATTCACGTTGTCTCGTGCTAACTCTTCATTGAGCAACATCTATTCCAAATCCTTAGTCATCCTCGTATCTTCAAACCAACGTTTTCCGTGCACGCTATCTTCCGATCGTGCTATCTTCGATCTCGTCCATGGGTATTTCACCTTAACTCAAGTTTCAATCCCTTCGACTAAATTCAAAATCGTATGCACGATCTCCTATGTTTCCTCGACCAAGACCTCCATTCGTTTCATGATTCGCACTGCGCATTCTTAATTTGTCCGAACGATATCTCGTTTGAGACTCTCGAAGTCAAAACCAACTAAGCGTTACTCATTCCAAGGCTTGTGCGATATCATCGCTTGCCGACATACTCGTTCTATTCGTAAATCCTTTAGTCTCGCTCGAACAATTTCTATAACGTCCATACACCACTCAGGATTCGAGCCATTCGACTAGTCATCGACACTCGCTCTTTTCCTTCTTTGAAGCTATCACATACACCACTCGGAGTCAAGTCATTCTACAAATCCTCAAAAGGTTATTCGACTCCCGATCGACATGTCCAATTGCGCGTTCGCTCATTTTTTAAAATCTAAGAACCATTTTCCCGTGTTTGCTTTAGCGCCGGTCAAGTAGCGTCTCTACAACATACGTTCTAAGTCTCCCTTATTCTCGTCCAAGCGATAGTCAATCTCGCTCGCAACTCGTTTGCACCATAAAGTCTAGGTGCACGATACTCGGCACAACTTAGCCAAAAGGATGCATGCATAACCATCCTGTTCGAACTATACTTCGGTCTCGTGTAATCGTTTGCTATTGTCAGCTTTAGGTTATTCAAGTACGTCTTGCATTTTGCTAACTCTTAGCATCGGTTCCTTCCAACTCAAGTACGTCGTGGTTCGGCACAAAGGCCTTCGCCTAGCGATCCCGTTCGACCGAAAACTTGTACGAGCTTTTGAAAATATTAGACTTAATGTATGGAACATCTCAAGGCACAACGAGAGAGAGCGTACACTTCTTTTGTTTCAAAACCGAGCTTTCAAAACTGAGAAAATCGAAATGAAGTCCAAGGACGTAAACCCGTGCTCTGATACGAATCTGTCACGCCCCGCTCCCGCAGGAGCGATCGTCCTCGCTAAGGCGTGATGCCGCACGGGCCTAGGTGCGCCCGTACAAGGCTATGTCCAGAAACGACCGATTTTAGCTAGGCCACAGAGTCGCACAGAGTGTTCCCATTTGCAGCGGAAAGTAAATGAACACAAGTTGAAGCGAATTCAAACTCTTTATTGATTTTTAAGAAGTTTACAAGCGGCGCTAGGCCGATATTACAAATCGCTCAAGCTCTCTCTCTCTGAAACATAAAAAGGACGTGCCAAGTGGCTTACAAGATGGAATGATTCATGGCGATGTTTCGATACATTATGTCCTGTATAGGGTGCTTCAGCTTCTTGCAACGTTCCAAGGCCCCAGAGTTGGCTCCGCGCCTTAACACGTTCGATGGAAGCTTCGCACCCGCCGGCATCTCCTGCATCCTGCAAGTAGACTGTGGGGTTATCAGTACATTGTTATGCACTGGTGGGGAGGCTAGCTCGCCCACAATGCTATCATTACCAAACACGTTCTATTTACTTTTGTGCACCGTCTATCATTCATTGTCTTTCTAATCTTGCCTTAGGATGATTTACATGGCATATTTCATAGCCTATCTCGTGTTGCCGAATACAAGTGTCGCATGGAATTTCATGCACGACTTACCCATACTTACCGTCCGGCCTTCCCTGTCCAAAGTAAACCAAGTTAGTCAACAATTCATATGTAATAACTTATCGTGATTTACGTAAGCATTCAATGTCAAGGGCGTGTCCCTGCCTCAGTATAAAACCCCTAAATTTCTACTATTTTTTATTAATATTTGTACGAATTTAAAATTTTGTATTGTACGTCGCGTAGTCGTATTTTACGTCGTGCACGAAATTTTATTTTTGCTCGACGAGTGCGAATATGTGCGAGCGTACATATTTTAGAAAAACATTTTTCTCTATTTTATTATACACTTCCAAAATATTATATAAATATACTTGCTATAAAAAGCCTTTTGTTTCTAAAAGTTATTAATAATAAGTAATATTTTTGTATACTAGAAAAGCCTAATTATGTAAAGGATATTTGTTGCATACAAATATTTCGTAATTATTTATTGGTCTATTTTAAATAAAAGTATAATTTTCGAAATTTATTAATAGTAATATTTTATTGTTCAAAAAGATATTTAAAAATATTTATTATTTTCGAAATTATTATTATTGGTATTTTGAAAAATATTTTTGAAAGTTATTGTGGCCATTTAAATCTTGATTTAATGTTTGGAATTATTTAAATAGATTAAACTAGTATCTATATTTGGAATTGGATTATTTGATTTGATTCCATGGGTACATTTAAATATATTAAGTTAATATCTATTATTGGGATTTGATTTATTGATTTAATTTTAAACTAAGGGAATTTAAATAGATTTAATTGGATTTGGATTAGATTTGTATTGGATTTGGATTTGATTCGTTATTTTAAATGAATACATGAATTATCTATTTTGGGTTTAAATATTCCTAATCTTTATCCTAATGGGAATTTCCACATCCTATAAATAGGCAAGTACTCCTCCATTATTTTTTCACAAGACAATTCTCCACCAAATTCCACAAACAAATTGTGCGTGCCTCGTGTCCGTGTTCCACCATCCAAATTCTTATTCCATTTTTTACATATACAAACCCATCTCTTCCGTGTCGGACACCCCCGACACCATCCAAACCCTAATCCTATCCCTATTTTTCCGACTAGGCATCCCGGCGCTTCCCTTTCCCTCGACCCAACTTCTACACCAGACCAACCACAACCAACTTGCCTCCTCCGCTCAACACCACCGACCAAACCCCCTGGCCGTCCACGCTCCGGCACCGACCAGCCATTATCGGTACCACCGCCACCGTAACCCGACCAACGCAGCACCTTCCGTTCAACCTGGCCAAATCCCTGCCACCGGAATTTCCGACACCAACACCCCAATCACAACCAACGCCAACACTACCATAGCCACCTCCATCCTCGCCCAAACACCCACGGCCAATGGCCGGACCACCACCACCGTCAACAAGAACAGGAAGGAAAACAAAACACTAACCCTAACCTCACATGAAGTCGCCGAGCCACCCGCACCTCTCTCGGGACCGCCCTCCGTCTTCTTCCCGCGCCTGATCCTCCGTCGTCGGCCACCGCGAAAACCCTCCTCCCCGCCGCAGTGCCCAAGCCCATCTCAGCCCACGACCCAGCGTCCGTCGACGCCGCCCTCGCCGTCGAGCCCCCGACAGCCCCGACCCGCCGCTTCAAAAGCCACCGCCGCTGACCTTTCCCCTTCCTCCGTAGACCGACCAACCGCCGCCTCCGTTCAACCCTTCCCCTTTCCCGAACTTCAGCCGATCGCCGGCGGATCCCTCCGCGCCTCACGTTTCCTCTCCGCCGCGTAGATCTGGCGCTGACTTCGTCCGGCGAGCCGCCGCGCACCTCCGCGCGCACCGGCAGCCGCCGGTGAGACTTGTGTTGGCCTCCCGCACCCGCGAGCGCCGGCCTTCGCCTCCACCGCCTTGGCCGAACTCCCCCTCCGCCGACCGCCTTCTCTCTCGTCGCCTCATTCTCCCTCTCGCTCTCTCTCTTCCGGTTGAGTAGAAGCATCAAATGGGTTCTGTGCATATTTTTGGTTTTTATTATTGTCTTTCTTTACTTCTGCACATCATCTTTTGGATTGGCCTCCTCTTTCGAGGAGCAGCACAGTACACATTGTACTGCTGCTTCTTTTTTTATGTTTGTTCAATATTGTTTGATTTAACAGCAGCTTCCCCTCTGTTCTTAATTTATTTATTTATTTTTTTAATTGTTGTTGATACTTTGTTTTGTTTATCAATTGTTATCTTTTATTGATATTATTATTATTATTATTATTATTATTATTATTATTATTATTATTATTATTATTATTATTATTATTGTTTTTATTATTAGTATTATTATTATTATTGTTGTTATTACTATTAATATTTTATTGTTATTATTATTATTATTATTATTATTATTATTATTATTATTATATTATTATTATTATTATTATTATTATTATTATTGTATGAGAAAAAGGATATTAATTAGCGTTATTATTCCTTTGGATCTACCAAGACCTATATTTTGTTCTCATAATATTGAGATATTTCGAAGTATATTTTTATGTTATTTTATAGTACCTAATTACAGTTTTGCCCTACAAAGATTTTCTAGTATTTTTCAAATGTTTATAAATAATCAAATATAGATTTTTGCTAAAAATCCTACTTTGACAAACTTAGGATATTTTTGCCTGGAATGATTTATATTTTTCAAGTATTTGACTAAAAACTATTTTACTACCAAAATATTTTTAGTATTATAAATATTTTCTAAAAACTCGTATATATATAATATATATCCATTATTTCTTTGATTTTTCTCATGTCCGTATCCAAATCCTATTGTTCATATTCCTTCGCCAAATTCGACACTACCTTATGTCCACCCTAACCAATTTGACCGTCCCGGACCCATTGGAACTGTCCGTGCCACTATCCGAGGTCCCATTGCATAGTTGTTGCACCGAAGTTGCAGTTCGTGCCACATTGATTATCGTAGCACACCAGGCGCTCTACCAGGCAAGACACCTTGCCCTTTGCTGTTTAATTATTTTAGCTCATATTTCATGCATGTTCATTATTTTCTTTATGCAAAATAAACTGTGATACATGGCATAACTGTTAGAACTTACTGTTCATTTATTTTCCTGCTATGTATTATTTTTCTCACATTAAACCTAGATTTAAGGGACCACCTTGTGTGTTGCATTCATTGGCCTTGACACGTTGTAATACGAGGTTGTGTGTCGCATGTAGAACACGGAAGTGCGTGATTGGCTGGCCACCAGTACGTACAAGCCGTACGATAGGAATAACCGCTAATAGAGGTTGCATGCTAGTTTGACTTAGCGGTTATAGTGGTTTGTGTTGTGGATACAACACAGTAGGCATTGGGCGGGGAGGACAACTCCTTAGCGTATGGGCTTCGATGCACTTTCCTTGTGACCCGGACTCTCCGCTGGAGATACGGGGTTGATGACCCAAGATTACTAACGGCCACTGACGATTCTGCGGAACGTCATGCTGTCACGACCCGCTCCCAATTTTGGGATACGAGTACGTGGCCAAGTCCAGCCTACGCCGCAGTATCGGCGGTAGTACGCTGTCTGGGCTCAATATAAATCTCAAATACAACAAATATCTCTATTTTGCTCATTCACAATAATTATTTAAATTACAATTCCAATAATACATTCAAATTGCTTTTCGATACAAATTCGCTACATATGACTGTTCTATCTAGAATCTATGGTTGGCCTCCAAGATACCTCTAACTCCACCCGAAGGAACCCAAAGCAAGAGAGCAAGTCATCGAGAATAGTCATCAAGAATCTGTCAACTGAAAAATATATCCAGTCAGGATTGGAACAAGTACAAGTCTAGCCTTCACAATACAAATACAATATAAAGCAATATAACACTAAACATGTGAATTAATGATCAATAGAAAACACGAACAATATGAACAAGAAAATATGCAATATGATAAACGACATAAGAAGGAAGCGAGAATGAAAAGACAAAGAAACTCGTGTAAACCATAATAGTGCACGTGTCATGAGAAGTACAACGTTCCTACACATGGACGGCTTGGGCGAACGATGAGGTTATAAGGCCCGCCCCCGTAAACGGGAGAGTTGCCAACGATACCATCTGGGCTTTGTCCACGTGCCTAGTAATTGTACCCCTCCAATATCCATACCTCACAATCACGAAAACACGATCACGATAACAATGAGAAAACATAATCAATAGTCAAACACTCAATTCTCGTGTGTGTAACAGTCAAGACACGAAAGATAGCATGTATAAGTGAAATACGACAATATAAAGTAAATGCACATGAAGGTGTCAACAAGTACTTGCCTCGGTTGATTTGGAGTTGACTGGAGCAATATAATCATGTTGGCACAGAAATAGTCTCAGATGTCAAAACTACACAAGATGGTCTAAAATGATGGGACAGATTATGCCATTGAGTCCGGAATAGTCAATTTGGTTAGGGATGATATAGGGAAGTCCGAGATTTACAAGAAGATGTGAATATGACTAGCCAAGGAAAAGAATTGCAATTCGAAGAAATTTTGTATATATAAATAAATAACTTAAAAAATATTTATTATAGTTGAAAACTGTATCTCATTAATCAAAATAATTTCTAAATAGATACTTTGAAAATATAGAAACCTATCATAGGTCAAACTATATTTTTAGAAAATATTACGATAATAATTTTGAAGTCAAAAGCCATACTTGAAATACCATAATACAACAATATATTTTTGAGATATTAACTATATATTTAATAAAGCAAAATTACTAAGATAATAATAATGATAATAATACTTATAACAATATATATATTTTTATAAACAGTATAAATAATACTTAATGGTACTAATAATAGTTAATTATACTGTTCTTATAAAGAGATAGAAAATGGATAAATTATAATAAATAAAAATAATAAAATATTAACAATTTTACTCCTGTGCGTTTCATTTATTGGGGAGGGGGAAGAATACTGGGAGAGAGAAAGGAATTGAAAAATAAAGGGAGAGGAGACTGAGAAAGAGGGAGAGAGCGATGGAGAGAAGGGGATGGAAAGAGGACGGTGAGGTCGGGGGAAGATTCCGGCGAGGCGAGGAAGATTTCGGCGAGGCGAGGAAGAGGGGAAAAACGACGGAGGAGGATTCGCGTCAGAGCGACGGAGAGGGGAACGCACGCGCGGCCCGGCCAGTCGGCCATGGCTGGCGCGGCGGACGGTACACTGCTCCGGGGCGGGCGATGCTCAGTCGAGGCGCCCAGTAGGCGTCCGCGGTGCTAGCGCACACGGAGTGGAGGAGCTCTCCGGCGAGAGCCGCACGCTGCGGGGATGGCGAGACAGCATTTGGTTTCGATGTAGGTGGCGGTCGGCGCACATGGCGTTGACCGCGGTGGAGGCGAGTGGCGAGGATGGAAGGTCGAAGTCGAGGCTTCGACGGGGTGGCGCCGCGTGGAGGGTGGTCACGGTGACGGTGCGCGACATGGCGTGGGTTAGGTTTTGGCTAGGGTTTTCTTTTTTTTTTTTTTTTTTTTTGTGTGGTGGTGCTGATGAGTGAGGGGCTGTGGTCGCCCGGGCTGGATCAACAGGTGGGGGTGGTGACGGTGATGTCGGGATGGTGGTGATGGTGGCCAGGCTGTTTGGGGTGGCCGAACATAGGCCGGGGCCGGGGTTGTGTTCGCGGAGGGTTCACTGGTGAACTCTGGAGTTGGTGGCAGGAAGGTCGACGGATTCGACAAAGAACCTATGTTGGCAACAAGATGTCAGGGACGGTGGCAGGAAGTTACTAGGCTAGGAATTGGGTGTCGGGTCGGACACGACCGAGGGATGAATGTATTTGTAAACAAGAATAGTGGAAGAATTTTGGATGGACACGGACACAGTACACGTACGATGAGATGTTGGTTGTGGTTGATTTGTGGAGAAATTGCGTTGGTTGTGAAGAACCAAAGGAGGACTCCCCCCTTTATATAGGGGTTGAAGGTTCCTAATAAGGGAAAGACTAGGAATAGTATAGATTAAATCTTTCTATAGATTTAAACCCATTAAATATAGATTTGATCAAATCTTTTACCTCCTAAATTAATTACCATCATACTTCTACAAATAATTCAAAATTCAAAATAATTGATACTTAATAAATCAAATATGTTATGAAATATCTTTTCATAATACAAAAATAATATCGTAGATTTTATTTATCAAAAACTATAATCCATAATTTTATTATTTAAGGCAAACAAAATAATTGAATCTTAATTAAAAATAATAGTTTAAAAGGATATTTAATATTATC
The DNA here is from genome assembly GCA_029216955.1 of Iris pallida. Classification (NCBI taxonomy): domain Eukaryota; kingdom Viridiplantae; phylum Streptophyta; class Magnoliopsida; order Asparagales; family Iridaceae; genus Iris; species Iris pallida. The sequence continues at coordinate 11,244 of JANAVB010019123.1, read as the reverse complement.
AATAATCTACACAAAATACAGTCTTACCTAAAATAGTATAGCTATAGTTTTCATTGATAAAAATAATAGTTCAAAAATATTATTTTAATTCTTAAAATAGTTTAAAATATTTCCATAAAACAAAATCTATTTTCCGAAAAATTTAACTTAGTAGAACTTTTGTCAATTGAAAATATTCTAGATTTCTTTCATAGAAATTCAAATATAAATATTTTTTTTTTCTAGCCCAATAATTAAAATTAAATAAAAAAATAACTTTTGAAAATTCAAAACGGGGGTTACACATGCTCTTCCTGATGGGGCCTCTGGTGCCCAAGGGGGACTACGTCGATCCTATTCAGCCAGGGCCCATACGTAGGAAGGATTGTTCTTAACAACATTTCACTTAGAATGGTAGGCTACCCTATCCGTTAGGTACGAGTACTTTTGGTTTGGGTACTTGTATCTGACCGTGGCTTGGAACAATAACTTGTCGCGGATTAGTTTGTCACATCTTGTCCTTGTTTGGTTGTAGGTGTGACTTACTACTTCGATGAGAAGGTATTGAACCTTGTTGGGGTCCGGATACCATATTGGATTATTAGCATGGAAAGATAAGCTACCGTGAATTAGTTTACCATCTCCTGTCCTTGTTTGGTTGGGGGGATGGTACGCTCGTTCAGTAGGTGCATATTGGACCATGTTATAAATTCGATTGACTTATTTATTGAGCAATATTTATTCAGTTTATATGGCATGCTATTATGTGTCTTGTTACGTCCCTCTGAGGACCTGGTTGTCTTGCCAGGTGTGTGCTATTGTCTTTCGCAGGTGTTCTAGCTCTAGCCGTGATCTTCGCTATTTCTTCGAGGATGAATGCATTTGGATCGTCTTCGCTTCGCTCGCCACTCATTTCATTTTCTATGTACTTTTCTTCATTTTGTTGGTAGTGGATTTGTCTTCGCCCAACATATTGTATCAAGACAAATTTATTCTCATTATATGATCTTTTATTCATTTATTCTGTGTGGATGAGATTAGTTATGGTTCTACTGCATTTTACAGCTTATGTATTTATACGAGGCTTCCATATATTGGAGTATACTTCGTATGAATACAGCTGGTATATCTATGTACCTAGTCCTACGTATTTTGGGACTGGGTACATAGACATGCCAGCTGTATTCATACGAAGTATACTCCAATATATGGAAGCCTCGTATAAATACATAAGCTGTAAAATGCAGTATAACCATAACTAATCTCATCCACACAGAATAAATGAATAAAAGATCATATAATGAGAATAAATTTGTCTTGATACAATATGTTGGGCGGAGACAAATCCACTACCAACAAAATGAAGAAAAGTACATAGAAAATGAAATGAGTGGCGAGCAAAGCGAAGACGATCCAAATGCAATCATCCTCGAAGAAATAGCGAAGATCACGGCTAGCTAGAACACCTGCGAAAGACAATAGCACACACCTGGCAAGACAACCAGGTCCTCAGAGGGACGTAACAAGACACATAATAGCATGCCATATAAACTGAATAAATATTGCTCAATAAATAAGTTAATCAAATTTATAACATGGTCCAATACGCACCTACTGAACGAGCGTACCATCCCTCCAACCAAACAAGGACAGGAGATGGTAAACTAATTCACGGTAACGTATCTAATAATCCAATATGGTATCCGGACCCCAACAAGGTTCAATACCTTCTCATCGAAGTAGTAAGTCACACCTACAACCAAACAGGACAAGATGTGACGAACTAATCTGCGACAAGTTATTGTTTCAAGCCACAGTCAGATACAAGTACCCAAACCAAAAGTACTCGTACCTAACAAATAGGGTAGCCTACCGTTCTAAGTGAAATGTTGTTAAGAACAATCCTTCCTACGCATAGGCCCTGACTGAATAGGATCGGCGTAGTCCCCCTTGGGCACCAGAGGCCCCATCAGGAAGAGCATGACGTTCCGCAGAATCGTCAGTGGCCGTCAGTAATCTTGGGTCATCAACCCCGTATCTCCAGCGGAGAGTCCGGGTCACAAGGAAAGTGCATCGAAGCCCATACGCTAAGGAGTTGTCCTCCCCGCCCAATGCCTACTGTGTTGTATCCACAACACAAACCACTATAACCGCTAAGTCAAACTAGCATGCAACCTCTATTAGCGATTATTCCTATCGTACGGCTTGTAGTACTGGTGGCCAGCCAATCACGTACTTTTGTGTTCTACATACGACACACAACCTCGTGTTACAACGTGTCAAGGCCAATGAATGCAACACACAAGGTGGTCCCTTAAATCTAGGTTTAATGTGAGAAAAATAATACATAGCAGGAAAATAAATGAACAGTAAGTTCTAACAGTTATGCCATATATCACAGTTTATTTTGCATAAAGAAATAATGAACATGCATGAAATATGAGCTAAAATAATTAAACAGCAAATGGCAAGGTGTCTTGCCTGGTAGAGCGCCTGGTGTGCTGCGATAATCAATGTGGCACGAACTGCAACTTTGGTGCAACAACTATGCAAGGGGACCTCGGATAGTGGCACGGACAGTTCCAATGGGTTCGGGACGGTCAAATTGGTTAGGGTGGACATAAGGTAGTCTCGAAATGGGCGAAGGAATAGGAACAATATGATTTGGATACGGACAGGAGAAAAATCAAAGAAATAATGGATATATATTATATATACGAGTTTTTAGAAAATATTTATAATACTAAAAATATTTGGTAGTAAAATAGTTTTTAGTCAAATACTTGAAAATATAAATCATTTCAGGCAAAAATATCCTAAGTTTGTCAAAGTAGGATTTTTAGCAAAAATCTATATTTGATTATTTATAAACATTTGAAAAATACTAGAAAATCTTTGTAGGGCAAAATTGTAATTAGGTACTATAAAATAACATAAAAATATTTCAAAATATCTCAATATTATGAGAACAAAATATAGCTTGGTAGATCCAAAGGAATAATAACGCTAATTAATATCCTTTTTCTCATACAATAATATAATAATAATAATAATAATAACAATAAAATTAATAGTAATAATAACAATAATAATAATAATACTAATAATAAAATAATAATAATAATAATATAATAATAATAATAATAATAATATAATAATAATATATAATAATAAAATATTAAGATCAACAAAAGATAACAATTGATAAACAAAACAAAGTATCAACATCAATTAAAAAATAAAATAAAATAAATTAAGAACAGAGGGGAAGCTGCTGTTAAATCAAACAATATTGAACAAACATAAAAAAAAAGCAGCAGTACAATGTGTACTGTGCTGCTCCTTGAAAGAGGAGGCCAATCCAAAAGATGAATGCAGAAGTAAAGAAAGACAATAATAAAAACCAAAAATATGCACAGAACCCATTTGATGCTTCTACTCAACCGGAAGAGAGAGAGCGAGAGGGAGAATGAGGCGACGAAGAGAAGGCGGTTGGCGGAGGGGAGTTCGGCCAAGGCGGTGGAGGCGAAGGCCGGCGCTCGCAGGTGCGGGAGGCCAACACAAGTCTCACCGGCGGCTGCCGGTGCGCGCGGAGGGGCGCGGCGGCTCGCAGGACGAAGTTAGCGCCAGATCTACGCGGCGGAGAGGAAACGTGAGGCGCGGAGGGATCCCGGCGATCGACTGAAGTTCGGGAAAGGGGAAGGGTTGAACGGAGGCGGCGGTTGGTCGGTCTACGGAGGAAGGGGAAAGGTCAGCGGTGGTGGCTTTTGAAGCGGTGGGTCGGGGCTGTCGGGGGCTCGACGGCGAGGGCGGCATCGACGGACGCTGGGTCGTGGGCTGAGATGGGCTTGGGCACTGCTGCTGGGAGGAGGGTTTTCGCGGTGGCCGACGGCGGAGGGTCAGCGGAAGAAGACGGAGGGCGGTCCCGAGAGAGGTGCGGGTCGCTCGGACTTCAGGTGAGGTTAGGGTTAGGGTTTTGTTTTCCTTCCTGTTCTTGTTGACGGTGGTGGTGGTCCGGCCATTGGCCGTGGGTGTTTGGGCGAGGATGGAGGTGGCTATGGTAGTGTTGGCGTTGGTTGTGATTGGGGTGTTGGTGTCGGAAATTTCGGTGGCAGGGATTTGGCCAGGTTGAACGGAGGGTGCTGCGGTAGTCGGGTTACGGTGGCAGTGGTGCCGATAATGGCTGGTCGGTGCCGGAGCGTGGACGGCCAGGGGGTTTGGTCGGTGGTGTTGAGCGGAGGAGGCAAAGTTGGTTGTGGTTGGTCTGGTGTAGAAGTTGGGTCGAGGGAAAGGGAAGCGCCGGGATGCCTAGTCGAAAAAATAGGGATAGGATTAGGGTTTGGATGGTGTCGGGGGTGTCCGACACGGAAGAGATGGGTTTGTATATGTAAAAAATGGAATAAGAATTTGGATGGTGGAACACGGACACGAGGCACGCACAATTTGTTTGTGGAATTTGGTGGAGAATTATCTTATGGAAAAACAATGGAGGAGTACCTGCCTATTTATAGGATGTGGGAATTCCCATTAGGATAAAGATTAGGAATATTTAAACCCAAAATAGATAATTCATGTATTAATTTAAAATAACGAATCAAATCCAAATCCAATACAAATCTAATCCAAATCCAATTAAATCTATTTAAATTCCCTTAGTTTGAAATTAAATCAATAAATCAAATCCCAATAATAGATATTAACTTAATATATTTAAATGTACCCATGGAATCAAATCAAATAATCCAATTCCAAATATAGATACTAGTTTAATCTATTTAAATAATTCCAAACCTTAAATCAAGATTTAAATGGCCACAATAACTTTCAAAAATATTTTTCAAAATACCAATAATAATAATTTCGAAAATAATAAATATTTTTAAATATCTTTTTGAACAATAAAATTACTATTAATAAATTTCGAAAATTATACTTTTATTTAAAATAGACCAATAAATAATTACGAAATATTTGTATACAACAAATATCCTTTACATAATTAGGCTTTTCTAGTATACAAAAATATACTTATTATTAATAACTTTTAGAAACAAAAGGCTTTTTATAGCAAGTATATTTATAATATTTTGTAAGTGTATAATAAAATAGAGAAAAATATTTTTCAAAAATATATACGCTCGCACATATTCGCACTCGTCGAGCAAAAATAAAATTTCGTGCGCGACGTAAAATACGACTACGCGACGTACAATACAAAATTTTAAATCCGTACAAATATTAATAAAAAAAATTAGTAGAAATTTAGGAGTTTTACACTCAGGCCTAGCGCTTCGTAGGCGTGTTTCCTAACTCAATTTCATGAAGTACTCTTTAACCTTTGGTGTGTTATATTTCAAGCCTGTTCAGAAGGCACTTCATTTAGTTAACTTAGACCACTTTGTTCAATACAAGGGCTTGCACGTGGATCGCCACCAGCAAAGCCCACTTAACTCTATATGCACTGGTCGCTGGCATCACAAGCCATTTTGGACCCTTTTTCCTTTGGTATTTCGCAACTATTCAGAGCGTGCGACTGGTACACGTTGATAGTGCCTTGAAAATACCCTGCACTTACGTCTCCCGGGTAGCCAAGCCCCCCAGGCATCCCGTAAGCCCCCTTTGATTTTCGCCTAGGCCGGCCACGATCCTCCCTTTGATCATGCCGCAGAAATCCCTTATATCTCCCACCTCCCGTATACGAGGGGATTGTCCACGATCATTTCGTATTATTTGTCATTTTAACTTAACGGCTGTCTCCGAGCCGTAGGCTAACCCTTAGCCATAATGCGTTATCGACTAGGTTGGCGTCCGTGTAGCGCGGGTAGCGAACCCCGTTGCACGTGTCCGTCATACCTGTCGCTAACCATTCCTTTCCTTCTTATCTTTTATTCATTCTTTCTTTCTTTCACTTGTTTGTTCGTTCATTGATTCATTCACGTATTCATTCTTCCATTCGTTGGCTCATTCATTCACTTATCCATTCATTCTTTCATTCACATATTATGCAACTCCCCGTACGGGAGTCGCCTTGGCGACCCATCGGTCCCATAATCTTTCAATGTTGCTATACTCTACTTGGAACGACTATGTTGATAGTCTTCCCGTTTCATTGTTGTAATTCATTCATTGTTTTATTGTTGAACGCGTAAGGGACTTGAACGTAAGCTTGTGCCGTAGCACGAGCATGGAGCACGGTGCTAGAGTTCTCATATTTTCTATGTTCCTTTCCATATTCTATACAAGCATGCAAGGTGGGATTAATTCCTTAGCTAGGTGCGTTGAGTCATTTATTAACATGCACGGTGTTATCGCCTAGCGATTCTCGTGATAGTGTCCGCATTGTTAAGTGTCTAGGCTAAGCAAAGACGGGTTCATCGGAGCCACACACCTTAGCGATGTTCGCATCGGCTGAACAATACTCCGAGTGCGCCTTTGAAAGTCTAAGTCTGGATTCATCTTGACGGCCAATGTAAGCCTTGCATCGATTCTTCATCAGGTCGATGCCAACTCTTCGGGTCGACGGCTCGTTTGAGTCATTGTACTTGCCGTTTGAATCGACGTTCCTCTAGGGCGGAGCGGGTCATTACACCTAGGACTTAGGCTGATTCGAGTGTTGGGGCAAAACGACGGGACTGTGCATGCTTCACCAAGCATTCACGCAGGCGACGCCTAGGACTTAGGCTATTTCAAGTGTTGGGACAACTTAGTAACTTAAGCCAACTTCCTTCTCCCAAGCCACGGGATCGAAGGATCGAGTGTCATTTGAAAGCACGCTGAGCCGACTTCTATGTTGACCGTGGGACCATTTTCCATGTTCTAGGACATTCCGACCCGACGGGATTATTCCCTTAGCTATGTGCGTTCGTAGCTTTTAGATTAGCCTACTTGTGCAAGTTAAAAACAAGCGAGTTATTAAGTGAAGGCTAAGATGAAGCAAGTTCACCGAAACTACCCCACCTGTGCGAGGAGTCGCCTCGGACGAGCGAGCCTTCGAGAAGCCGTTGCAAGGCTAAGTTCCAACGCCGTCGGCGTTTCGATTCCTCTGATTGACTTTGCGGGATGGGGCACTACAACATACACCACTCAGAACAAGTCTCATCCTCGAGACTTTTCCTGAAGGCAAGCCATCCTACCATTTCTATAGCCAAGACTTTATCGAGCCTAAACACGGGACTGTAACAGTCGAGCGAGATACGCCTACGCATTTTTCTTGAGTCCGAGCCACGCTCGCACTAGTATCAATCCTTTCCAATAACACGATTTCAATTCTCGAACTCTTCCATTCCCCAAGTCTCATTTCCATTCAACATATCACTTGGCTGGATCGTGTACGTATTCCAGGCGTCCCCAAAATACATGCATTCAGCCAAGCCGCATGATAGAGAATTCGTCATTCTCACTCGAGTCGCATCGTGCACATACTCAGACGTTCCTGAAATATATGCATGTCAGTCGAGTCTCATGAGCAGGGTTTCCTATTCGTGATTCACGCTATCCATCCATGCCAATCCTCAAGATCAATCTTTTGATTGCTAACACTTGAAACAGGGCGTCTCGCCTAACCGCTAGGCCATTTCTTTTCGAGGCTAAGTCAATGTCAGGATTGGAATCATAGTTCCCCAACAATAATGCCAATACTGACCCCAATCCTAGGGTCAATCCAAAGTCGGTAGTACGGGGTTTTCTACCCAAGCTCGCATCACTCAGATTTCTAAACATCGAGCGTACTATCACCTATTCGCATCAACATTCGTTGCGCATATTCGAATCCATTCAAATCACCAATTCTAACCAATTCATGTATTCGATCACGAGGTCATCTAGCTCGACATACGTTGTGCCCCAATCTCACGCGAGTTCGATTATCCACGGCGGTTCATGAAGCACCATGCAACGCTCCCGCGGAATAAGCATTCTCATCGGGGCGTAACTCTTGTTTGAGTCCAGACTAATTCATTCTTGATACGCGGATTTGACCTACTCAATCCTCAAGTTTAATTCTTCAAGCACACAAATTCATTCTCGAGTCACCTTCGCGTCAAACCACAAGTCAAAGCATACAAATTGCTACGCCATACAAGTTCAATCACCCCCGCTGTATGAATCACCATACCAGCGCTCACGCGGAGTGATTGCCCTAATCGGTGTGACGCATGTGCGAGGGTGGAGTTGCGCTCGCATAAGACAAGAATGCCGACATTGGGGTTATCGTCAAAGTAATCCAAACATATCATTTTCATCCAATCCAAGTTCGATAGTCCGACCGTCATTCATTCAACTAGAAAATCCTCGAGCCAAGTTTATCTTTTCCTCGATACGTTTCAATATCCCGAGTATAGCATCCATCGAAACAATGACATTTGCACGATCATCATTCGCCGAGTCAGAGTACCCCCGAGTTATCGCATATCGATCTTTGATACGCCTCAATACCATCGACGATATGCGTAACCTGACGATCTTCTTTGCAACCAATTTCGAGTCGTGCGATTGATGCTATTGTCCGAACTGGATATTCCACCATCTCTTCGATATTCAAGATCAAATTCGGTCACTATTCCCTAAGCTTGTTCCAAGATCATTGTTTCGAAACTCAAGTCACATTTCATTTGCATCAATCCGAAATCGTACGTGCAATCCTCGAGCTTCCTTGATCAAGACATTCACTTTTATTCGTCGTTTTTGAACCATTTTCTAACTCGCGTTGCACATTGACAAGTTGTCTGAACGACATCTCATTCGGGACATTCGAAGTCACGACCAACTAAGCGTAACGCGTTCTAAGGCTCTCCGCGATCGTATCGCCTCGTCGATACTCGTGATCCTCAATATTTGCTCGAATGATTTCCCAGACAAACCATACACCACTTGAATTCGAGCCATCCGATCTAGTCCTTAATCACTTCGTATCATTCGCTAAGACATCCTTCCGATTCGTTCGACGAATCTCTAGCATAGTCGCTCGCGTCGTCTCGACGTACTAAGTCGTTCGTACTATTCCTCAAAATCCAAACAATCTTTCATGTACGCCTAAGCGTTAACTCGATAGCGTTTCTATCGATAGATACTCTAAGTGTAGCTTCGTTTCCGTCGAGCGGTACTTGATATCGTTCGTAACTCGTTTTCACCAAAAGTCGAGGTACGCGATACGCGACGCAACTTAGCCAAAAAGGCCGTGCGCATGGCTATCCCATGCGGAGTATATTCAAGTTTGCACGCTCAATTGCTAGGGTCAACGCATGACTAGTTAGGCGCGCACGCGACATGTTAACTTAGCATATGTTCTCTATCGAGTCATGTTTGACACCGTTCGGCACAGAGGCCTATCGATGCATTCAGCGATAGCCTACCGATGCGTTTGGTTGAACGCTTGTACGAGCTTTTAAAAATATTTAGACTTATTGTATGGACATGCCGAGGGACATTTGAAGAGAGCGCATACTTATTTTTCAATAACGAGCTTTCAAAACTAAGAAATTCGACGTGAAGTCTAAGGACGTAAAGCCGTGCTCTGATACCATTATGTCACGTCCCGCTCCCGTAGGAGCGATCGTCCTCGCTAAGGCGTGATGCGCACGAGCCTAGATTGCGCTCGTGCAAGGCAGTTCCATAACAGCCGATTACAGCGACGGCGACGGGGTCGTCGCACAGAAGTTCCAAGCATATATATTGAATATGCAGTGGAAATTTGAAACAAGAACACATGAACACAAGTAATTTAAAAAAACTCTTTTATTGATATTGAATACAAGATTACATTTATGGGCGCAAGGCCGAATTACAAGTCTCTCGTCCCTTTTCTCTCATTTACAATTCACTCTGCTCTCTCTCATCTCTCGATACAATGTTTGATGTCAGTGGAAGCTTCGAAAGACGATGTCCATACATTATATCCTGTATAAGTCTTCAATCCACGCGGCCGCACGCTTCGAGCCAAGGAACTCCGTGCCTCGACGTATCCAAGCGAGCTCCGCGCCAAGAGCTTCTACCTGTGCCTGCACATGAACACTGTGTGGGTGTCAGTACTCAACTGTACTGGTAGAGTGAGCTTCTCGCCCACCCATACATAACCGACACGTTCATTTACTTTGTGCAGCTTAAGTCCCTTTTGATTGTCTTTCTAGTCTTGTCTTAGGATCAGTTTTAAGACCACGACACCTAATGTAACACCCAGTTTTCCAGATGAGGGTATTTTTGAAATTTTGTAATTATAATTATTATTTATTGATATTTATTTCACATGGTGATTTTTGGTGATTTTCAATTATTTTTAAACTATTTAAAAACTGGTTTAAGTTATGACTTATGATTTTGATGTGCTGCTAGTGAAACCTGAGAGACTGCATGACCTAGAGCCTAACCACGTCATTAGGATGATTTAATTGTTATTTTTTAGCCTAGGAGTATTTTGGTCATTTTGACTTATTTGATTTATTTGGTGATTTGTTGAATTGGTGAATTTCTGGTTGACTTGACTTGTTGAGACCTAGTGAGCTAGCCTAGAAGCTAACCCTAGCCATGGTGACCCTAGTCTAACTTAGGTTAACCTACATTTAGTCATTAGAAACTAATTTTAGAATGAGGGGACTTGGTTTAGTGGATTTGAGTCATGGTTTATAGTTTCATGAAATGGCTTATGACTTCATGACTTGATTAACCATAACTTAAGCCCATGGCCAATTTAGGAAACCCTAACCCTAATTCCATCCTTTATGACCAGCCATAGGGATCCTCACCCTATATAAACACTTATTCTCTAGGGCTTGCCTCCTTCTTTCATTCATTTCAACATTGGAGAAGGAAAGATTTGTCCCTCTTGCAAAATATCCATAATCCATTTTAATTCCTTTTGATCCTAGTTTCTTGCATTAGAACCTAACACTCTCCTATTTTCTGATTTCTGAGTTTAATCACAGCCTTGGGTCAATTTGGGGCTTTTGGCACCAAGAGGAAGAATCCCCCATTTGGAGCTTTTCCAAGCTTTTTACACACATAGGTAAAACCCTTCAAATTGATTTAAATTTTAGTTTTCTTTGCATGTAGGGCTCGATCTAGGAGTCCCCTAGGTGTCCCTGAAATTTGGGTGAATTTCGTGTCCGTTTTGTCCGTATCGGACACGTGTCGTATTGTATGTTAGGTGTTCGATGAAATACCTCTATGGATTGAATGTTAATATTTTTCGAAACAAATTATATTTGGATAGCTCTTTATATGTAGATTATGTTTTTTATGACTGAGCACGATTCTGTAGATTTTTGTGTCCAA
>JANAVB010019122.1:5000-33169 GCA_029216955.1 Iris pallida | reverse complement strand
TCGCCTCACTCAAAAGGGAGTCATGTTATGAGTGGCCGGACGACTATGAAGCTTCCTTCCAGGAGCTGAAGCAGCAGCTCATTTTGGCCCTTATACTCTCACTTCCGGATGGGGTAAAAGGTTTTTAAATATTCAGCGATGCTTCAAGCCAGGGCTTGGGATGTGTGTCTATGCAGCGAGATAAGGTGATCTTTTTTGTCTCCAGACAATTGAAGTCGCACGAGAAGAACTATCATACGCATGACTTGAAGTTAGCGGCAATTGTGTTCGCATTGAAATTGTTGCATAACTATCTTTATGGTGTGGCGTGTGCGATCTATACCGATCACAAGAGTCCCAAGTATCTCTTCACCCAAAAGGAGCTGAACTTACGACAGAGACGTTGGCTAGAACTGATCAAAGACTATGATTTGACGATCGACTACACGTCAGACAAGAAAATTTTGTGGCAGACGCTCTGAGTCGAAAATATATTGTCTCGTTATCCATCAATAGAAGACTACTACGAGAATTAGAAGAGATGGGGATCGACCTCCAGGTTCGATTTAGGAGAATGCAGCTGGCACAACTAAAGCTAGAGCGAGCTTACAGAAAAAGATCAAGACCGCTCAGAAGGATGATCTGTACCTGAAAAAAGTACGAAAGCTAATTTTAATTGGTAGGATGACCGACTTTTCAAAAGATGAGACTGGCGTGCTATGATTGAAAGGTAGACTATGTGTTCCGGATGTCCTTGAACTCAAAAAAAGATATTGACGGAGGCACACTATGCAAAATATATCTTGCATCCATGCAGTACCAAGATGTACAAGGACCTCCGCACGACCTTCTGGTGGCATAGAATGAAAAGCGATGTGGCACTTTTTGTGTTGTAATGCATGGCCTGACAGCATGTGAAAGCTGAACATCAGAGGCCGGGCGGGGAGATACAAAACTTGGCAATTCTGAAATAGAAGTGGCAGCACGTGTGCATGGATTTTATTGTTGGTCTGCCAAGATGCACGGAAAAATGATGCCATCTGGGTTATCGTTGATCGACTAACAAATTCAGCACATTTCATTACCATCAAAGTTACTTGAAGCGTCGATCGCCTGCCACGGATTTATCTTGACGAGATAGTGCGGCTGCACGGAGTTCCAGTATCCATCATCTCCGATCGGGATGCACGATTTCTATCACACTTTTAGAGTAGCCTTCTGTCGGCTCTGGATATGAAGTTTAACGTTAGCTCGGCTTACCATGCCCAAATCGATGGCCAAACAAAGCGTGTGAATCAGATTCTCAAAGACATGCTACGACTCTGCGCAATTGACTTCAAGTCAAGTTGGGACGTACATCTACCTATGGCCGAATTTACATACAATAACAGCTATCAATCCAGCATTCAGATGGCACCGTATGAAGCCTTGTACGGATGGAAGTGCAGATCACCCATTTGCTGGGATAAAGTCAAAAAGTGGCAGATTCTTGGCCCGAAGCTGGTGGAGCTGACCGTGCATAAGGTCAAGCTCATTTAGGAAAGACTGAAGATTGTACAGAGTCAACAGAAGATCTACGTTGACACCCACCGAAGACCATTTGAGTTCCTGGAAGGCGACCATGTATTTCTGAAGGTATTGTCTATGCGAGGAGTCACCAGATTTAGAGCAAAGGGAAGCTGAGTCCCCTTCGAAATACTGAAGCGAGTCACCCCAGTAGCTTATCAAATTGTATTGCTGCCAGCACTGTCAAATGTACATGATATTTTCCATGTTTTACAACTACGAAAATATGTAAACGATCCAAGCCATGTGGTAGAAGAACCCATGCAGATCTTGGGAACAAGGATAAATTTCTTCGAAATCGCTCGATCCTTCTCATATGCGTATTGTGGAGAAACCATTCGGTCGAGGAATCGACATGGGAACTCGAATCAGAGATGAAGAAAAAATTTCTTCATTGTTTTCTTAGAGATAGGTTCAATCCTTAAGCTTCAAGGACAAAACTTTTTCTTAGTTAGTTATGGTGTAGTGCCTCGTCCCTACATCACGCCTCATTTTCGTCCATGGGGTGTGTGAGAAGGAACATTGTTGCTACCGATTCAGTCGGAACCGATAGGTCAGGATCGATTGAATCGGTCGAACGAGAACGATTAAATTAAGATCATTTTCTCGTTATGGAAAGGCTTCTTCGGAATCAAGTCACATAGTCAGCGGGTTGCACCTCGAGGATAGACTCTGCGGCTGAGTCGGGAGAGACCTCCCTTTGCTCTGCTTTTCATGCCATAATTGCTTCTTTGGCTTTGGTTTTCTGAATGTATTTTCGTGAATATTTTTGACGGTTTTTATGGCTGTGTTTTCAAATTTCACATTTGTATCGAACTCATTGAATGAGACAGTGTTCTAATCAGTTGTTTATACGATTTTAGGTGATCGTGTAGGCGTCGTCTAGCACAGCCAACGGGTCTCTCGCCTCAATTAAACAATTAAGGTGAGTGGCTGACCCTTATCCCCTCGACCCTCATTTCTCTAATAAATTGTCGATACCAAAATATGATATGCTAGATATAAATACAACGACACAAGGCTTATTCCAATAACCTATTGTACGGCATCTCACGTATACGGGCTATAGAACTGATTATCATATAATTGTTACGTACTTGCTTAATACCATGCTATATAGAACTATGTTAAGCAAAGATTGAATCGATTAAATGAATGTCGCAACGATACCATAAAACGTGCCTTGATTAACTTGTTAATGTAGCACGGTCATGGACAACTTGTGCCAAGGGCGATGGTTTCTTCGGACGATATCCCGGGGCCATAGGACCGATCCGGCCTAGGAAGAAACATAGATAGCTATGTTGGATGCATGCCATGGTAGGCAGTGGCTTTCAACGGGACTCGCTACCTGCGCTGAAGGACCTCTCTTACCCAGCTATATGTCCATGATGGCTTGTCATACCAGTGACCTTCACAATTACATTCTATTATATTCTTCATTATCAAATGACAGGGAAGAACATGGTAAGCTTTATGCTGCAAGGGCACACTCTGCCGTGGGTAAGAATTATCGTCGTATGCTATTATGCCTTTCAATTACTTCCATGAATTGATTAGGATGGCTAGAAAGTTCACCAAATATATTATGCTTGTTCACTTAATTTCTTGAACCAAATGAGAGCACGGACATAAATTGCCACCCACCAGTACACGTGTAATATACTGACCCTCGCTCTCCACAGGTGCTCCAAATCAGGAAAGCGTGCCAAGGAACTGAAGGCGATGCTCATCCATTTTAAAGGCCTTGTTAAGCATGAAGGCAAATTCTGCAACATTTTAAAGACTCCGATCAACACTGTGCCATGTTGCATCAACTCTCGCCGATCCCAGGTCCAAGAGAGTGATTTTGTTGCTTTGTATAAAGAAATATAAATGTATGGAATGACTATCTCATCTGAGTCAATTTGTAAGCCCGCCGACCTCTTTTCTAATCAAGTCTTGTAAACAGGTATATTACCAATGAAAGCCAAAGTTTCTTTCTATATAAATGTGTTCAATTTCTCTGCGTATTGGATTTGAATATTGTGTTTCGGATAACCTTATAGAAATTGCCTTGTGCGGGCACAATTTAGGCTCGTACGGCATCATGCCCAGGGGACAACTATCGATTCTATCGAATCGGGGCGTGACAAGAGTGGGAGAGCTCTTCTAACGAGGGTTTATCCGAGGAAAAAAAGCACGAGAAGGCACAACCCGAGAAAGTTATTCCGTGCTTCATATGCAGAGTATGGTGGCCCATGCATGTCGATTTTTACAAAGACTGCGAAACCCGTGGTAGTACTTAAGTTAGATGTACTACTACGGGCCTACAAAATAGGATTAGAACTATAAGGACCCCACCACATGATTAAATCGTTATTGACCTCCGTATTTGATTTCAAGTACTCCTTTGATTTGCATCATGCTTGAATCTTTATACCGTCTAATGGTTTCCTTTTGCTATAGTTAAATGGACTCTCAAGACAAGAACACCGCTCCCCTGAACACCCCATCAACTGCAGGCGGATCTTCTATGAACGGGACCCCACGACACATGGAGGCCAGTTTACTTATTTGGGCGAGACGTCATAGCCGCATACCTCGAGATTTTATCGAGGCAACATTCCACCACCCCCATAGTTTCTTCCGCAGACTCTACCATCAGCACTTGTTCTACCTCCAGCACCTGCACTAGACAATGCTACACTCCTTGGGATCTTCCAGCAGCTCATCGCTTCCTAGACGGAGCAGGCCAACATCTTCCACGACACCTTGAGAGAGGCTCTGTCACGACCCGCACCCTAGAGTAAGGGCACGAGACGTGGGTACGTCCAGCCTACGTCGCAGTGTCGGCGGTAGAACGCTGTCCTAGGTCAAACATATATCTAACAATATATATCTAAACAGTTTATACTCCCCGAATGGGGGTGACATAGCAGTAAATGAACTCAATCACAACTAAGGAAGAGATAGCACGATATGAAATAGAACTCAAGAAAAATAGATGATAAAGTAGTCTAAGATAATCCCAGCAAATATCCAGAAGTATATGGTCTCAGATACAGAATGAAAGAATATATACAACTCAGAACAGAATAAAGTCTAGCTAAAACATGTCTCAAGACTACATAAAATAAGATAAGCCTAACTAATCTAGTCTAGGCAATGGGGATGATATCCTCAGCTAGAGTTGGGTCCTCCTGAGGGTCCAGCTCGCAAGTGTCATCTAAGGCTGCCCCGTAGTAAGTATCCAGACAGGCCTCCTCCTCGTCCTCTGTAATATTTCAACAGGTCCAGTCAGGACAGGAGCGAGTACAGTACATCTCAACAGTTCATAGCAGGTTAGAAATATAATCATGCAGTAAAGTAAGATACAGGTGCTGAAGAATACAGTATAAACAGAGAAGAGAACTGTAATAAAATATCTACTATAAGTAAGGAACTAACAGTGGCTAGTGAGTCAGAGTACAGGATAGCACATGTGAACAGAACAAATTTGTACATGATCTACACTAAGGAGTTTCACATGATCTACACTACTATAGAATTGTTCACATGACTACTAGCACTCCACCGTTTTCCCCAATCAATGCACAAGGATCTAAGCAGGTTATGTTATTATACATGATATCACATGGGGGCCATGAAAGGGTGCACATGATAGTATACATGAGGGCTCTGTGAACATGAGAGTACATGATTCACAAGAGTGTACATGTATGGTGAAAGCATAGGAGTACATGATGAAAGTGAAATGCACATGACACAATGTACCCGATGCTCCCGAGGGGGATAACATCGCATGAAGAGATCCATATAGTACCAATCCGTGATAATGTCGTGACAGTACAAGTAAAGTAATTTAATGCAAGAAATAATTCTAAGCAGGATATGAAATGATCAGAGAATGTACTCGCCTGGTATCTGAGTGTCCAATATGAAAGTACTGTCCGAGGAGTGGTGTCTGGCTCCTAATCAGAAACACAAGTCACAACAAGTCCAGAATGGTAAAATGAAGTTCTACTATGCATTCTACATGATTCTAGGTCAATCTAGGCCAAAGTCAACTCTTGGTAAACTCTGGTCAACCCTAGAAGTCAAACTAGGTCAACCAAGTCTAAATTAGGCCAAACTAGTCTGCCTTAGTCTAATCAAGTCTAGCTTAGTACTACTACACAATCACTAGGTCAAACTAACATCACACATACACAATTATTTATATACACTACACTATACATATACATTATATATATCATATAACCATAGGCTAATGTATAAACCATACAACACTAAGCTAATACATAGAAACATATACATAGGCATACAGGGCTCATGTGTGTGTGATAATGTGTATGTGGGTGTTAACCATGTGTGTAGAGAGATGTGTGTATCATGGGATTTGTGAGAGGGCATGTGTCAATGGAAACTAAGTGTGTGGCATGGTGTCATGAGAGTGTTAGGTGTAATGTGTTAGTGAGGGAATTATGTAAGTGAAGTGAGGCATGAGAGTGTAGGTGTGTTAGACATAGGCATGTGTGTTAGGGTCAATGGAAAACAGTTTTAGTTTCCATCTAGGTAATGTGTGTGTTAACAATGTTATAGGGACATAGCTAATCAGTGAACAGTAAATGGAGAGTGCATAAAACAGTGTGTATGTGTGTGGTGTGTGTGACTGCACTGGACTGAAACAGGAATGTAAATGTGAAAGGGAATCAACAGTTCAGCCTATCCTAAACTCAGATTTCAGTCTAGGACTAATTCCCAGATTTAGTCTTAAAACAAATTCCAGGTTTCATATCATTTTAGGAATCATCCATAGCTTCAAATAAAACTCAAGGAAAACAGTTTATTTAGTCTACAACAAAAAACCCATTCCCAGGTTTTTGAAGAAACAACATTAAAAATCGAAATCAGTTGGCAGTTTCATTTTGAATCAACCCAATGGCCAAAAAGGCCATTCACAAACAAAAGCTAAATTCGAAATGACATAACTCAACAATGTGGATCAACACATATGTGGGGGTGATTTATAGTGAAGAAACATCAGACAATCAGGAAAAATTAATGTTCAGGAATTTGAAAACAAACAGTATCAGGAATGGGCTTCAGTGAACTATGGTTCTTACTGAAATCGAATTCTAAACATTCATTCAACTAACAAATGAATCCCTTACTCCCTAAACAGGATATTTGAAGAGTAGTAATTAAGCATAACATATACATGCTATAAATCATCAAACTAAAATCGAACAAGGAAAAATAACAGTGAGCAAATCACTGATACCTGGCAAATTCAGAAAGTATCAGTTCAGTCTGCTCATTCATTCGAATCCCCAAATTTCCACATAAAACTTAACTCAATCATGTAACTAACATTATCAGAGATTAACAACACATTCAGGATCTATTTAATCAATTTAAAACAGAATTTAAAAGCATTAATATCTAACATAGGAACACAATTCAGAACACGGGTACACACAGTGCACGACGCGTGCACTGGCAAATGCGTGTCCGATACGACACGAGAGCTCATGACACTTCATAAACCTCATGTCAGTCACGGACACGACACGCGTGTCAATTTTCGTACGTCGAAGTGGAGTGTGCACTGCACACCAAGCCCCGAGCAGCAGGGGATCCAACCCGAACGCACGCGCGTGTCAACAGCGCGTGTCCACGCGTCGAATCCAACACAAACAGACACTAATATCACCCCAGTCCAAAAGAAAAATGTAAGCGATAGCAAAATAGAAATTTCCAATCAAATAGATTGCACAAATGAAATCGAAATGCCCTTTAAGGCATTTCGACAAACACCTAAAGACAGACTCTGATACGTGTCCAGACGGACACGAAACTTATGTAATCCGACACGAAACCAATGCAGACACTTAGGGGACTCCTAGGGCTTCCTAAATATGTAAAGAAATTGGAATTTCATGGAGAAATAAGGAAGTTACCTATACTTGAACTTTCAAGAAAAACCCCCCTCCTATAGCTCTTCTCCTTGATGTCCCAATCCAATCAAATCACCACCAACTGAAATGAAACTTCAATAGCAGCAAGAATAGGTATATTAAACCTAATGGAGGAGATTTGAATGAAAAAGGAAAAAGGAAAGGAAATCTAGGGATTAATGAAGTAGGAAACAAACCTTGTTTTCTAAACTAGAGCTTTCCTAAAAAGAGGCAACCCTAAAAATTAGGAGAGTACTTATAGGGTGATGTTCCCAATGTAGATAGGGGTGGACGGCCACTTAGTCTAGGGATTAGGGCTTAGCAATTGTTTTGGGCTTTGGGCCAACCTACAAGGCTATGAGTTAAAAATGATTTATTAAAGGTTCTAAATCATAAGCCATGACTTATGACTTTCTAATTCCTATTGCTAACTAGAGTCTATTGACCAAACCAAGGGTTAGCTTAGGTTAGACTAGAGTCAAATAACCTAACCAAGTCCATACTTACTAGGGTTAGCTTCTAGGTTGGCCTACAAGGGTCAAAACTAGTCAAAATCAATCTAGTCCAAACAATTCCAAAATAATTCCTAAAAATTCCCATAAATTCAAATAAATTCTAATAAATTTAAATTACCCCAAAAATGTCAAAATACCCTCACACTAGAAATGTGGTAGTGACAGGCTCTTCAGACTAGAGATGCTCTCTGACTGCTGTCACGACCCGCACCCGGATATACGGGTACGAATACGTGGGCCACGCCCAGCCTACGCCGCGGTATCGGCGGTAGAACGCTGTCAAGTATACTATACTAACTACAACATCTAAGAATCCATAACTAG
Organism: Iris pallida; assembly: GCA_029216955.1. Lineage (NCBI taxonomy): Eukaryota > Viridiplantae > Streptophyta > Magnoliopsida > Asparagales > Iridaceae > Iris > Iris pallida. Next base: position 24,843 of record JANAVB010019122.1, on the reverse strand, counting down.
AAATGTACTCATGTCACATCACGAAAACTAAGGAAGATAAGACAAGAAATAATAACAATATCACTAGAACAACTAGAATCTACAATGATCATAAGACAGGAAAATAAAGAAGGAACAACAGGACTAACTAAGGATAACTACCAGGCAACTCATAGAGAAGAATAGTGGGAACCACCTCAGTTAGCATCAACATCTGTAATATTTTCATAACGTATCCAGTCAGGAGCGGAACGAGTACATATATCTCATAACAGATCTCAAGATAGAATAAAAGCTATAAGACTGTAAATAGAGCATATACAATAAAATCATGGAGTGTACATGTATGTATCATGGCATGGTAAGCTGTAAAGCTAGAGCTAGAACAAGAAATAGAACGGGATCATGGCATGTACACGAATCAAGGTAAGCTATATATCCAATGTGTGTGAGTAGTAGTTTCAGCTTGTGATCGGCTTGGGTACCTGTCAAGAATCGGCCTGGCAAGTCATAAGTGCGGTATATGACTCACACTGTTCGGGAATCGGGATGGATCTGATCACAGGCATAGCTACTACTCCCCCTACCCCAACTGGTAGAATGGATCCAAACAGGACACGTCACTGCACGGGATTCTAATGAGAAGGTCGCGAACCTGCTCTAGAATCAGTGACCATATATCGAGCAAGAGCTACAAGGGTGCTTGCACAATACATCCCAACCTAAGAAGGAGAAACATCTCTCGTCGGGATCCAAGAATACCATCCGTGAAAACCATGTGTCAGGAATAAGCATATCAACACTAAGTACATGAATCATAACAGTTATCATAATTGGGAATAAGTTATCAGAGAATGTACTCGCCTGGGTCCTGCTGTCAATATGAATCAGGGTTCGGAGTAAAACCACACCTAAAGATGAAATAATACAAGAGCTGATCAGGGTCAAAGATATACTAACATCTAGGTCAAACTAAGACAAACTGGGTCAAAGTTGACGTACAGTTGACTTTGGTCAACTGGTCAACTCTGGTTCAGTTCTAGTCATTGTAGGCTACGGTTGACTTCCGGTTGACTTTGGTCAAAATAGTCAACCAAGGTCCAAATTAGTCTAACCTAGGTCAAATGTTGACTCTACTTCGACGTTCAGTCAAAGTAGTCACCATGGTCAAACTGGGTTAAAGCTAGCCTCTACAACCATCTACAGGGTCAACACATGCAATTTCAGTGGTTGTGAAATCACTGGAATCGATGGATCTCAAATACCACAAAAGGAGAAAGATTATAATGATAGGGTAAAACCTACAGATATTGTCGGATGGTGAAACTAACATCACCAATGTGTCCAGAATGGTCAAATCAGCTAGAATAGCCTATCCAAAAGTCCAATTTGGACACAGGGGCAAAACGGTAATTTCCGGCCAAAATAATGTCCGTCGTTGGACACACTTTGCACCGAAAAACGTGCCAAAATAAAAGTGCACAAAACCTAACAAATTATATGTCCACGATCCGAATGACGATACGAACCCAACGGTATATCCAGAATTGGATTCCGTTGACCCGATCTCAAATTGGTCCGTTGACCCACATTGGAAACCGATTTGCACGGAAAAGCGTGTCGGGGCCAATGTCCTCAAAACTCAGCAAATTATATGTCAACGAGTCCAGAATGATGATACGAACTCAACGGTATATCCGAAATTGGATTCCGATGAGCCGGCGTCAAAAGTCCCATTGACTCAGAAAGTGGGACCCGCTTTGCACCGAAATGCGTGCCAGGGCCCACGTTCTCCAAATCAGGCAAACTTTATATGAAACATGCCAGAACGACGCCACGAGTCTACTGGTGGTGTCAGAATTTGAATCCGGGTCCCGGGTTCAAAATGGAATTTTACTAGTACAACACTAAGAATTCGAACGACCAACTTTGGCGTCGAATTCGACCGACCTAACAAGCTCAAACTGAAATGAATCTAAAGGGGGCAGGAAGAGGGTTATACCAGCTGTGCACCGGAACTGGTGGCGCACAAAACGGAGCTGCGACGACGAAGATACGAACCCGCGAAGTTGGCGTCGCGAAACTGTCCAAAAACAGTACAAATTAAAACGTCAACTTGGTGGCCGGTTTTGATGTATCAAACGACAGAATTAACGGTTCAAATTTGAGAGGAATGAAGGGATATACCGAGATTGAGACGGAGCGAAGAAATCGCCGATCCAACGGTCGGATTGTCCGAAAAATTGGCACGAAGTTGCTGCTCCGAAGCGAACTTTCTGAATTTCGAAATCGCGCGTCACGGCGGGATCCCGTGCAAAACGCACGAATCGTCCGTTTCCCCGTCTCGGGGACGACGGAGGCGGTAAGGGGGCCTCGCCCGAGGTCGCCCGGCCATGGGGTGCTCACGGGGGCGGCGGGCCGGCCACGTGGTGGCGCGCGGCCGCGCCCATGCGCACGCGCTCGCGCGGGGTGGCGCGACAGCCACTGCTGCGCGCGCCGCTGCTGCTGTTTGCAGCGTGGTGCGGTGGCGGCGCTCCGCCGGCACGGCGGGGGGCTGTGCGGGCGGCGTGGCGGCTGGTGATGGTGGTGGGTTGTGGTTATGGTGGTGGAGGTGATGATGAAGATGATGATGAAGAAGATGGTGATGATGAAGATGATGAAGGAGGAGGAGAAGGGTGAGCTCGGCCTAGGGTGGTGGGGCTGGCCGTCGGCCATGGGGGTTGTGGAGCTGTCGGCCGAGAGGGAGGGAAGTGGTGAGTGTGTGTGTTTTGTTGAAGGGAAAGTGGGGATGATATGTGTGTGTATATATTAATGTAAAGAGAGAGAGAGAGTGTGAGATATTTAAAAAGAGAGAGAGAGAGATGTATGAGATTGAGAGAGAGGGAGTCGGCCATAAAAAAGGGAGGGTGTGCTGTGAGCTGTAAAGGAAGGGATGGTGTGTGTGAGTTAGAGAAGAGAGATGTATGTATATATGTGTGTGTGAGTTATTTAAAAGGGAGAGAGAGATGAAGTGATATTTAGAGAGAAAGTGAGATAGAGATGGGTTTTACTTCATGAAGAAAAAGAAAGAGGGGGGGTTTCGGCTGAGTGTGGGTGAGGGGAGGTTCTCTTTGTGTGGAAGTGAGAGAGTAGAAGAGAGAGAGATAGTGTATTATATATATTTAATAATTGCACATGAGATATTTAAATATTATAAAGTAGAGAGAGAAAGAAATATTTTTAAAATAGGAAATTCTTGTGGGGTAATTGAGCAGTCATGAGAGGGCAACATGGAGCTTGGGTTCGGGTTCGGTCGAGCCGGGTCGGACCAAAATCGAACAGGAGGCAAATTCGAATTAAAAATAGGGATTTCTAATCATGGTAAATAAGTAGCAGTGGGGGCTCAAATAAATAGGACACAAGTGGTGGGCGGATAGTAGGCTTCGTGGGGTCATGTCCATATTTGGGGTCGACTAGATTGGATTGATGTCGGGCCCGGAAATTAAATGGGAAATTAAATCAGATTTTACGGCAGATAATTAATTGGCCTAAATTGAACCGGAAGTTGTACGAAGGAAATGGAGCACAAAATGGAGTGTCTGAGTGGGACACAATGGTCATGGGTGAAGAGCGTCTCAGTAGATCAGGCATGACAAGTTGGTTTCAAGAAAAAGGCTAGTCTGGTGCTCCTAAATTAAAAGCCACGGTAACGTGCTTATGGGGATCAAGAAAAAGAGTGGGAAATCAATTAATAATTTAAATGGTCTAAATTGACCCGAACTTGTGCGATACAAAAGGAGCACAAGGGAACGAGTTTGGATGGGACATGATATATCGACGTGAAGGTAATCTCGTCTACTTCAAACTTCAAGAAGAAAGTTTCCAGAGACTAGCATCCCTGATGCTCTAGAATTCCAAGTCACGGTAAAGAGCATTAAATGATAATAACTAATTAAATCAAAATTAATTATCGAGAATAAATCATTTAGGAAATTCGAAAAAAATTTCAGAAATTCAGGGGGCTTACAACTGCGCCCTGGAACATCTAATGACTTCATGGACCTCAGGCCCAAGGAATTCTATAGGACGGGAGGGATTATCTACGCTGATGAGTGGTTGGAGAACGTGGAGCAATTTCTTTGGATGGCTCGAGTTCCTGAAAACCTGAAGATCTAGTCGGCTAGCATGTAGCCTTTAGATATCGCTAGGACTTAGTATAGAGATTAGCCCCGACTTTCCATAGCAGATATGACTTAGGAGGAGTTCAAGCAACTGTTCAAGAAGAAGTTCTACCATGACGTAGCTCGAGAGGTGTTAGTGAGTCAGTTTGAGAGTCTGGAGCAGGGAAACCTCACCGTCGATGAGTACACCTCGAAGTTCTCTCACTTCAGCCGCTTCGCAGAGAGCATGGTCAACACCCGTGAAAGCAAGGCTCGATAATTCAAGAAGGGATTATCTTACGAGAATTGCCTAGCCATCGCCACCAGCCGAGCTGCTACCTACGAGAAGATCTTGAAGTCGCACAAGCAGTAGAGAAAGAGCTGGGTCGTAAGCCGAACAGAGATTAAGACGCATATGGAGGAGGTAGCAGCCAATCAGGACCGAAGCGTCCCTATGTTCCAGGAAAGACCTCAGCACAGCAGTATCAGCCGCAGCCCCGTTTTCAGCAGCAGTTCCAACCTTCTGGTTGAGTTCCAGCACATCAGCAACACCATCCTCCTGCTAGAGCTTCCCCTTCACAGCAGATTCAGCAAAGACAGCCAGTTAGCCCTTGCAGCTACTGTAAGAAGCCAGGACATACGAAGGAGGTGTGCAGGAAGTGACTTGGAGCTTGTCTATTTTGTGGGTCGATCACACACCAGCTGAGGGACTTTCTTACGATGACGATCCATTCAGCTCAGAGGACAGCTACTACCCTGAGAGCACCGACGAGACCTGCGACAGCCCAGAAGCAGAGAGGGCCCCTGCCCGCACAGCAGTAGCGCTTTGCCCAGCACCAGCAGAGGTGCAAGGCTTTTGCCATGGCGGCCGAGGAGACAGAAACATCTCCTAACGATATAGCAGGTTCCATTCTCCTCGAATCTCTTCCAACTATTGCCTTGTTTGATTCTGGTGCCAGTCATAGCTTCATATATGTAGCCTTTGTTCAGACATAGTATTGTATCTGAGCCATTGGATTGCAATTATAAAATTTCGACTGGCAGAGGCATCATCCTAGTCAAGGATGTCTGCGACGGACGCCGCATTACCTTAGGAGGCCGAGAATGGTGTGCCACTTTACTTGTAATGCCATTTCTGAGCTTGACATATATATCGAAATGGATTAGTTTAGTAAACCCATGCCAGCATTGATTGTCATCGCGGATGTGTTTATTTAGTTCGCCTGGAGAGACCGTATTCCAGTTCGCTAGAGGAGCAGTAGAGCAGCATAGCGAGGCTATTTATGGAGCCATGGTAAAGAAGAAGGAGCTATGCACCCTATTATTGCAGAATTTCTCGACGTATTTTCCGATGAATTACCCGGACTGCCACCCGATAGAGACGTGGAGTTTTCTATTGATCTTGTGCCAGGCTCAGAGCCAGTATCGTAGTTATACATGATCAATAACATGAGGCGGTGGAATTGAAACTGCAGATTGACGAGCTGTTAAGAAAGGGATTCATTAGATCAAGTTTGTCGCCTTGGGGTGCTCCGGTGTTATTTGTGCCGAAGAAGGATAGGTCGGTGCGTATGTGCATCGACTATCGGACCTTGAACAACATAACAATCAAGAACAAGTACCCTCTACCAAGAATTGATGACCTTTTCGATCAGTTGAGCAGTACGTGGGTATTTTCTAAGATTGACTTGAGGTCGGGGTACCACCAAATGAAGGTAAAGAAGGAGGATATCCAGAAGACAGCCTTTCGGACCAAATACGGCCAGTATGAGTTTATGGTAATGCCATTTGGGTTGACTAATGCTCTGGCATCTTCATGAATTTGATGAACAAGGTGGTCCACCCATACCTTGATCAGTTTGTCGTGGTGTTCATCGACGACATCTTCATCTACTCGAAGTCGCCGGAGGAGCATGAGGAGGATCTGAGGATCATGCTGGACCCTCAGGAAGGATAAGCTCTCGAAGTGCGAGTTTTTCTTAGACAAGGTGGAATTCCTTGGACACGTGGTGACCGGAGACGGTATATCCGTAGATCTGAAGAAGGTTGTTGCCGTAGAGTCTTGGACTACTCCGACTACTATGGCAGTGATCCGAAGCTTCTTGGGATTAGCGGGGTACTACAAGAAGTTTGTACAGGACTTCGTTCGGATTGCGGGCCGATGACTAGGCTTACTCAGAAGGACGTAGAGTTCGTGTGAACAGAGGACTGCCAGGCTGCGTTCGACGAGTTGAAGAAGAGGCAGCTCCAGTATGATCTGGCAGTTTTTCTATTTATAGCAATGCTTCAGGGAAAGGCTTGGGGTGTATTCTAGAGCAGAACAAGAAGGTGATAGCATATGCATCCAGATAGTTGCGATCACATGAGAAGAACTATCCCCCCACGATCTAGAGTTGGCAACGGTTATATTCGCCCTAAAGTTGTGGAAATATTACTTGTACGGAGAGCGTTTGGAGATATTCACTGACCACAAAATCTTGAAGTACATTTTCACACAGAAGGAGCTGAATATGAGGCAACACAGATGATTGAAATTGATGAAGGATTTCGACATCGCGTTGCAGTATCATCCGGGGAAGGCCAACGTAGTTGCGGATGCCTTGAGTCGGTATCCAGTGGCTATGTTTCTGATAAGGAACAGGCATCTGTTAGCAGACTTGGAGAGTCTACGCATTGAGGTCGTCATTCCGGGAGTTAAGATACAGATGATGGGTATGTAGATTCAGTCTAGATTAATGGATAGTATTCGAGAGGCACAGCACCAGGATGAACATCTAAGGAGTATCATAGCTCAGGCACGGGGCGATTTATGGAAGACTTTACCATTGCAGAGGATGGTTCATTGAGGCACATGACGAGAGTTTGTGTACCTAGCAGAGAGCTACGAGAGGAGGCCATGCAGGAGGTGCATCATTCTCAATATTCTTTACATCCATGAGCCAATAAGATGTACAAGGATCTGAGAGCCCATGTATGATGGTATGGTATGAAGTGAGAGGTGACACGCTTTATTTCTAGATGCCTTGTGTATCAGTAGGTCAAAGCAGAGAGGCAGAGACCAGGGGGTCTGCTTTAGCCATTGTCGATTCTCGAGTGGAAGAGGGAACATCATCATGGATTTTGTTTTCGGTCTTCCACGCTCGCCAGGAGGGAAGGACGTAATTTGGGTCATCGTTGACAGGTTGACCAAATCAGCCCATTTTATACCATTCAAAGTGGGACTGTACACGGAGAAGTTAGCAGAGTTATATGTGAAGCAGATCGTCAGGTTGCATGGCATTCTAGTGAGTATAGTCTTCGATCGTGATAGTAGGTTCACATCCCACTTTTGGAGGAGCTTGCACGCTTGCTTGGGTACTCAGATCAAGTTTAGTACCACATACCACCCTCAGACGGATGGACAGTCGGAGAGGACCATTCAGACGCTTGGAGACATGTTGTAGACGTGCGTTCTAGATTTTGACGACTTGTGGGACGACCACCTTCACCTAGTAGAGTTCTCTTACAACAACAGCTACCAAGCTAGTATTGAGATATCCCATTTCGAGGCATTATATGGGCGAGATGTCGTACCCCACCATCTTGGGACAAGTAGGAGAGAGCACTGTTGGGACCCGAGATGGCAATGGATGCTATAGAGAAGGTAAAGAATATTAGAGAGCTACTACTTCGCAAGGCTCAGGACAGATAGAACTGGGCCGACAGTCACCGAAGACCGTTAGAGTTTGAGGTATAACCTTCCTTAGTCTAAGATTGTTAATATCGGTAGAAATAAGGTAATCACCCCATGTTTAAATCTAGGTTGGCGATTTGGTGTTCTTGAAGATATCTCTGACACGTGGCACGATACATTTCGGAGGAGGCGAAAAGCTCAGTCCGAGATTCATTGGACCGTTTGGCATCCTTGAGAGGATTGGAGCGGTGGCATACCGCCTCGTATTACCACCCACATTGGAGGGAGTGCACAACATGTTCCACATGTCCCAGCTGAGACGGTACGTGGCAGACCCCAATCACGTACTAGACCATTTGGAGATTGAGGTGGGACCGAGCCTTAGCTACCAGGAGCAGCCCATGGATATCTTGGATCATAGGGAAAAGGTACTATGTAACCAGACGATACCGTTGGTACATGTTGCATGGAGGCATCATTCTCTGGGCGAATCCAAATGGGAGAGAGGACGAGACGCGCGAGCGTCATCCTTATCTTTTCGAGCCATGAGGTATACTTCTGCATTGTGTCTATCTTTTAATTTCGAGGATGAAATTATTTTAAGGATGGTAGATTTGTGAGCCCATGGACCAAAAAAATTAATAATAAGTTATTAATAATATTTTGTGACTATTATTAGGCTGTCACCATATATATATATATATATTTTAATATATATATATATATATATATATATATGTGTGTGTGTGTGTGTGTGTGTGTGTGTGTGGTGTGTGTGTGTGTGTGTGTGTGTGTGTATATATATATATATATATATATTTATATTATATATATATTATTATAATATATATATATATATAATAAAATATATATATATAAATATATATATATATATATATATTTTTATATATTATTTATATATATATTTTTTTTTATTTAGATATATATATATATATATATAATATATATATATAATATAATATATATATATAAATATATATATATATATATAATATATAAAAATATATATACAGCATTCGGGAAACCCTAGGGCGCCTCTTCTTCTTCCACGAATCCCGGTGTGGCCCTAGCGGCCGTGCTGGAGCCCCTCCAGGGGTTGCCACACCACTTGGGTGGCAACACCGCCCCGCTGCTTGCTTCGTGCCCCACGGCACCCATGGCCTCTAGGTCTTTCGTCGAAGTGGTGGGAGGCAAGCCGTCCACGGCTGCGCCTCTCATCGCTCCACGCTCGATCTCCTCTTTCAAAGGGGCCCCATCCATCTCCTTCACTGTTGAGGAGGAAGAAGCTTTAGTCTCCCCTCTACGCTTCGCGCTGGTTGGGAAGTTTTCGCATTTCCGGCCGTCGATAGACAAAATTCGTAAGGCTCTTGCGGAGTTTGTTTTCGACGGATCTATCAACGTGGGTCTAATTGATGCACATTCTCATCCGGCCCTCTTGCGAGTCCGACTTTCTGCGGCTGCGCTCGAAGGAAACTTGGTACGTTGCGCGTGCTCCGATGCGGATCTTCAAATGGGACCCTGACTTCTCGTGAATCTCCCATCACTCCGGTATGGATCAATCTCCCAAATCTCCCCTACCACTTTTATGCAAAGGACGCCCTTTTTGCCATATCTGGAGCCATTGGTTCCCCCCTGAAAATCGACAAAGCAACTGCAGAACTTTCTCGCCCAAGCCTGGCAAGAGTTTTCATCGAGATTGACGCTTCTAAACCTCTCCAACACAAAATTTGGATCAACTTGCCGCGGAATAGGAGCTTTTGGCAACACATTGATTATGAATCTATTCCAACCTATTGTAATGCATGCCGTCATCAAGGTCACGTAGCAGAATCATGCAAGTCCAAAGCTAATGAGAAAGGAAAGGCAGTTATTTATGAAAAAGAGGCACAACCAACTGTGACCAGGATCCTCATGAGAGGCGAGCCAGACAAACAAAGAGAGGAGAGTCAGCCAAACAAGGGGGTTTCTAATTTGGGAGAGGCGTCTACCAGTGCACTAAACAATAATACTACAGTAGCTAACCAGGTCTCAGCACAGCAGCAGATCTCAGTTGAACCTATCACTACGGACAACCGCCAAAAGGAGCTCATCTCTCCTCCCCATGCAGGGAACGAGCACGTCCAATCTCCATCTAATCCACATTTAAGTCCTGAACCATCCCAAACTAATGAGGCCTCTCCCCCGAGCACGCCGGGGCCAATTGATCCAGGGGAAGAACAGCAACATGCAACGAGAACAGAGGAGCTGGAAGAAGGTGAAATACAAGGTCGTACTTGGGCAGACGTAGCTGACGAAGAAGACGCGCGCATTCTGGCAGAACAATATGAGCAGGAAAAAAAAAGCGGAAGCCTCCAAACACCCGAGTTCCGTCCGTAAGAAAAAGGCTCCTCCTCCCCCATCGGACAGAGTTCTCCGGTCAGTCAGCGCAAATTCCTCCAGCCAAAGTCTTAATGTTTAAATTCTTAATCTGGAACGTTAGGGGTATTGCTAATAAGTTGACTCTTAAGAGAATCAAAAACCTTGCTAGGGAAAGTTCACCTCATTGCGGTTATTGAACCTAAAGTATCTCCTTGTCAACTGACTAATTTCCAGATTAAGTTGGGTTGTTCCCAGGGCTTCTCTAATGAGAAAGGCAACATCTGGTTATTCACTAGAGGAGGTTCTTCTATGCAGCTTGTTGATTCTTTTGATCAAGCTCTTTCGGTTCGTTTTTCAAACGATTTCCTACCTTCAGAAACTCTTCTGTCTATTGTTCATGGAGATAATACTAAGGAGGGTCGTCTCATTCTATGGGAGAGGCTCCAACAACTCCAAACCCAGGTCCAGCTCCCTTGGGCCGTCGGGGGAGATTTTAACGTTGTCAGGAACAGGGAAGAGAAAACTGGGGGTCTTCAACCAAATTTCCGTGCTATGAGCGATTTTAATAATTTTCTGATGACAACGGGTCTCTCGGAACTCCAGTATACTGGTAGCATGTTTACTTGGATGAAATCAGATGGGGATAAGCAGGGCTCACGCCTGGACCGTATTTGGACAAAGACTGGCTCTCCATTCTTCCTCTATCCATCGAGGAGCACTTGAACAGAAACGAATCAGACCACTCGCCGTTACTGATTACTTTCAAATCAGCCTCCGCTAAGGTGCGTAAACAATTTCGTTTCTTGGATTTTTGGACAACTCATGAGGATTTTCTCAGGGTTGTTGAGTCTGCCTGGACTTCTATTCACCATCCCAATGCTCTTGTGCGGATTTCGGAGAGATTGACTGCTTGTCGAAAAGCCCTTTCTATATGGAGTCGAGCCACATATGGAGACATTTTCCAACAGGTCAAGGTTGCGGAAGACTCTGTTTTAGCGGCGGAAATCGAGCATGATCTTCTTCACTCGGACACCACCAGAGCAGAACTCCAAAAGGCGAGGGCTCTCCTCAAACAACGACTTATATACGAGGATTCATATTGGAAGCAGAAGGCAAGACTGCGGTGGGATCTTGACGGAGATCGGAACACGTCCTATTTTCACGAATGTGTAAATAGCAAGCAGAGACGCTTAAGAATTCACTCGATTGAAACAGAAGGGGGCCTTCTTACTGATCTCGGGGACATCCAATCGTCTGCTAATACTTTCTTTGAAGAGCAGTTTATGAGTACAACTATTGTAGAAGACGAGAGCTTTCTTGATTGTATTCCTACGCTCATCTCTGAGGAAGAAAATCAGGCTCTGATTGCTCGTCCTACGAAGGAGGAAATCTCTTTAGTAGTCCACAGTATAGATTCGGGCAGTGCGGGGGGGCCAGACGGTTTCACAGCAAAGTTCTTCAAAACTGCATGGTCTATCATCGAGGAGGATATAGTTGAGGCTTGTCAGTTATTCGTAGATGGTTTCTCTCTCCCTAGAGCCATTTCGAGTACATCTTTGGTCCTCATTCCGAAGAACAAGCACCCTAAAACGTGGTCAGACTATAGGCCTATTAGCCTTTGCACTGTTATGAACAAAATCATCTCTAAGCTTTTGGCTAATAGGTTATCAGTCCTTCCGAAAATTATATCCCCTGAGCAATCGGGTTTTGTCCCTGGCAGAGAAATCATTGATAATGTTATTCTCGCCCAAGAGATTATGAGCATGATGAAGATTAAAAAGAGAGGAGGGAATGTTGCCATTAAGCTTGATATGGCTAAGGCATATGACAGGGTAGAGTGGAGCTTCCTGATGAAGGTTATGCGGAGATTTGGCTTCAACAAAAATTGGATCAATCAGGTCGATCGTCTGCTTAGCAACGTTTGGTACTCTACTATTATTAATGGCGAGTCTTCAGGCTTCTTCCATGGTTATCGTGGTGTTCGCCAAGGTGATCCTATCTCCCCATCTCTCTTCATCATTGCTGCAGAAGCCTTATCACGCAACCTCAAGAAGCTGGTAGAAATTCCCGCTTTCAACCATTATTATGCCCCTAGCGGATGTCCGGCGGTGACCCACCTCGCCTACGCGGACGATGTGCTCATCTTCTCAGCCGGGGACGTATCATCTGTGCTTTGCGCTCAGTTCTTGCCAGATACGAAGCAGCGTCTGGACAGCTTATCAACAAAAGCAAGTCTTCTGTCTACGTTCATCCTTCTTGCTCAGCTGTTCGAGAAGAGGAGCTTAAGTCGATCACAGGATTTCAAGCTTCAAACCCCCCTTTTACTTACCTAGGTTGCCCCCTCATGTCTGGTAGAAAGAACGTGGGTATGTTCGAGGAGCTGATCGCTAAAATTAGAGGTCGTATAGATGGATGGCAGCAGAAACTTCTTTCCTATGGAGGTAAACTTATCCTTCTCAAATCTGTATTAACATCTATTCCGATGTATACTCTTGCGGCCTGTAGTCCTCCCAGGGCTGTTATTACTCAATTAGAAACAATGTTTTCGAAGTTCTTTTGGGGCTCTAAGGAGGGGCAGTACAAGCACTCATGGCTGAGTTGGACATCGATGGCTAGGCCTACGAAAGAGAAGGGGCTGGGCCTTCGTAGTCTAGATGAAGTTATCGATTCTCTCTACAAAGCTCTGGTGGAAATTTAAAACTCAGGATGGGCTATGGTCTTCATTCATCAAGACTCGTTATTGCAAATATACGGACATTGATGTGGTTCGTAGCAACTCTAATGCATCTCAAATCTGGAAAAGAATCCTCCATGGGCGAGACATTTCCAACCATCTCATTCACTATAATCCTACAAACCAACAGCCATGGACTTGGTCTCCTTCGCAGTCTGGGGTGTTCACTCTCTCATCGGCTTGGCATCATACTAGAGTGCCATACCCCATCGATACGAATTACTGTCACATCTGGAGCTCATGTATTCCTATCAAATGGTCTGTACTGGGTTGGAGAATCCTGCTTGATCGTCTCCCTACGGACGATAGTGTTCAACGGCTAGGATATCATCTTGCCTCGAAGTGTCACTGTTGTATTGAGCCCCAACAAGAATCTATTAAGCATATATTTCATGAGGGAGAACTTGTGAAGACAGTCTGGCAACAGCTTCAACATCTCCTGTTCTGGTGATCCACAACAAAGACTTCAACATTGGTGGCGAAGGCCTATGATTCACTTACGGGAAATCGTAGTGGCAGCAGCTTTTTGGGTTCTTTGGAAAAATAGAAACAAGTGGACATATGAGAATTACAAGTTCTCGGGTGATCAGTTAGTAGTCGAAGTCCGACGCCAAAGTTTGAAGGCTCTACAACGGTGCAAGCATATGAAGTCTCTTCCATGTTTTTTCGAAGCTCTGTAATTACCTCTTTGAACCGTTTGGTTTTTGATGAATGAATAAAATGCTTCTTTAAAAAAAAAAAAATATATATATATATATATAATATATAAATATATATATATATATAATATATATATATATAATATATATATATAAAGAAAACTAGACTATTCATTAGAAGATCCAACATTACAAAAAGAGTAAGCGAGCCATTAACATTTACTTCAAAAAGACTGGTAAGTCCTTCGAGTGATTCATCTAACTAGAACTTTCAGGATCTCAGCAAATATTTGATCAGCAGTATACTTGTAAGCTTCATAGCGCCATTTATTCCTATTTTTCCACAGAATCCAGCATGTAGCCCCAACTACAATTTCCCGAAGATGAATCATTGGCCTCCTCCACCACTTCTTCAATATGTAGATAAGAACCCCTGTACTTCGAATATGAAACTCTCGTTGCAGTTGGTTCCACACAGTCTTCGCCAGTTCACCATCATTAAACACATAATTAATAGTTTCCTGTTGGGGTTGAGCACAACAATGACATTGGGATGCAAGTTGATAACCAAGTTTTTGTACACTGTCATCTGTAGGAAGCCTTACGTGCAGCATTCTCCAGCCAAGAATAGATCACTTAATAGGAATACATGAGTTCCAGATATGAGAGAAATTTGTGTTGCAATTGTATGGGATTCTAGTGTGTCTCCATGCTGAGGTCAATGAGAACGCACCTGCTCTGGATGGAGTCCATAACCAGGAATTAATGTCCGAAGGATAGGCACAATCAGATGATTAGAGATCTCTCTCCCCTTTAGGATCCTTTTCCAAATGTGTGAAGCATTGGAGTTAGCTGGAACATTATCCAGCCCAATATATTTACAGCATTTGATTCTGAAAAATGTCGACCATAAGCCTTCCTGAGTCTTCAGTTTCCACCATAATTTGGTAGAGAACGAGTTTATAACTTCATCCATACTTCGAAGACCTAAACCCGTTTCATCCTGGGGTCTGGCCATTTTAGACCAGCTAAGCCAAGTGTGTTTATAAATCCCCTCCTTCGATCCCCAGAACAATTTAGAAAACATAATCTCGAGTTGATTAAGGACTGCCTTAGGGGGGGTTACATGCTGCTAATGTATACATAGGTATGGATGTTAAAACTGACTTGAGAAGAACAAGCTTACCCCCATATGATAGGAGTCTCTGCTGCCATCCTTCAATTCTATTTCTTATCTTCAAAATCAGGTCTTCGAACATGCTTGCATTTTTCCTCTCTGACATTAATGGACATCCCAGATAAGTAAGCGGCGGATTAGATGATCTGAACCCAGTAATATAACGCAAATCAGCTTCACGATCTGGAGTAAAGGACGGATGAACATATATGGATGACTTGTGAGCATTAATAAGCTGTCCCGAAGCTTCTTCGTATCTTGCCAACACTGAACGCAAGGCCCTAACAGATGAGACATCCCCCGCTGAGAAGATCAGAATATCATTCGCGTATGCAAGATGAGTCACCGCTGGGCAACCACTAGGAGAGTAGAAATGATTGAAAGAAGGTAACTCTACTAGTTTCTTGAGATTACGAGATAATGCTTCAGCTGCAATGATAAATAGGGCAGGAATAATAGGATCACCTTGTCGAACTCCTCGAAAACCATGGAAGAACCCCGAGGACTCCCTATTGATAATCGTCGAGTACCATACATTGATGAGGAGACGATACATCATATTGATCCATGTCTCATTAAATTCGAACTTCCGTATGAGATTATTAGGAAAGACCAATCAACTCGATCATAGGCTTTAGCCATATCTAGTTTAATAGCAACATTCCCTCCTCTATTTTTGATTTTTATCATACTCATCATTTCTTGGGCAAGGATCACATTATCAACTATTTCTCTACCTTTCACAAATCCACTTTGCTCCGGAGATATGATCCTAGGGAGAATAAGAGCCAATCTATTAGCTAGTAATTTAGAAATTACCTTGTTCATGACAGTGCACAGGCTAATAGGGCGGTAATCAGACCAGGTCATCGGGCTCTTAATCTTTGGGATCAGCACAAGAGAAGTGCTTGATATTGCTCTGGGGAGAGGAAATCCGTCCATGAACAATTGGACTGCCTCCAGGATATCAGCTTTAATAATATTCCATGTTGTTGTGAAGAACTTCACAATATACCCATCTAGACCCCCCGCACTCCTAGAGTCTATACTCTTGGTGATATGATTGATCTCCTCCTTCGTAGGATTACATGTCAAAGCCTGTTCTCCTCCTCTGTAATCATAGAGGGAATGCAATTCAGTAAATCCTCATCTGCAACCGTGGTCGTGCTCATGTATTGAGCTGCAAAGTGTTCGTTTGCTGATGCTTGAATATCATGCAGTTCTGAAAGGGAACAGCCATTCACCTTGACAGAATAAATCCTCAGCTTTCTTTGCTTGCTATTAACACATTCGTGAAAGTAAGCTGTATTGCGATCCCCTTCCAAATCCTATCGTAATTGAGCCTTCTGCTTCCAATAAGAACCCTCATACGAAAGACGTTGTTTCAATAAGGCACGAGCTTTATGAAGTTGCTCTCGAGCAGAATCAGAGTTACTCTGCTCATAAGCGATCTCAGCTGCTAGGACTGCGTCTTCTGCCATCTTGACTTGTTGGAAAATGTCACCGAAGGTCTGATGACTCCAAACAGATAAGGCTTTTTGACAAGCTGCTAGCCTTTCTGAAACTCGTACTAGAGCATTGGCGTGATGAACCGAGTGCCATGCTTTATCTACCACTGTACAGAAGTCCCTGTGGGTAACCCAGAAGTCTAAGAACCTAAAAGCTCTTCGACCACACGCATTAGCAGATTTGAAGGTGATAAGCAATGGCGTGTGATCGGATTCATTTCTATTTAGATGATCCTCCATCGACAAAGGCAGGATAGAGAGCCATTCCTTGTCCAGTAGCATGCGATCCAGTCGGGAACCTTGTTTATGCCCCTCTGATTTTATCCAAGTGAATGTGCTCCCTGTATATGGTAGCTCAGTTAAGCCCGTAGTCATCATGAAATTATTAAAATCATGCATAGCCTGGAGGCTAGGATCCAAACCCCCCGTCTTCTCTTCCCTAGTCTTGACCACATTAAAATCTCCTCCTACTGCCCAGGGAATGCTATAACATAACTGAAGGCCTTGCAATCTTTCCCACATCTCCACCCGACCTTCCTTGGTGTTGTGCCCATGGACAATAGATATAAGAACTTCAGTTGGCAGGAAGGTATTAGCGAAGCGAATAGTGATTGCCTGATCAAATGGGTCCACTAAGTTCATTGAAGAGCCCTCTCTTGAGAAGACCCAAATGTTTCCTCTATCATTGGAGATGGCTTGATGACAACCCAGTTTAAATTGAAAAGAAGTTAATTGGATGGCTGAAACCTTGGGTTCTATAATGGCAATCAGCTGAACTTTGTTAACTCTTGCTAAGTTCTTGATCCTTTTTAAAGTCATTTTGTTAGCAATACTACGCACGTTCCAAATCAGGAATTTAAATATTATTACTTTGTCGGAGGGTACCAGAAGAGGAGTTATTGGAGACTGACTGAAGGACTCTATCCGATGGTGGAGGAGCTTTCGTCTTGCGGCTCGAAGGTGGGGGCCGAGATGGCGCCGCTTCTTCTTCTTGATCATTTTCAGTCGCTACCAAAGCACGGGCTTCTTCTTCCTCCGCTACGTCCGCCCACGTTTTCCTAAGAATCTCACCTTCTTCAAGCGCCTCGGCCTCGTCTTCATGAGAAGCAATTGTAAGAGCAGTTTCATCCGTCGGTGAAATGGTTTCCGATTGGTGTTGGGGAGGAATGATCGTGTCATTACTCTGTAGAGGATCAGGTGTTAATGGAGTAGCAGCCGATTGGATGTTTTCTTCAGTTGCATGGGTCTCTGTGTTGCCCTGAAAAGCCTCTGTTTGGTGGTTAGAGTCATGATGAGGATCAACTTGAGTAGGCTGCTGACTTGTAAGCTCGTGATTGGGTTCCGGTTCCACTCTTTGCTGAGATCTGGTGGAAGGCTCTTCCGTGCTGGTGTGCTCCCCGCTATGCATGTCATGCTCCCCATGAGGAATGTCCTGTTCTCCCCGAGACAGTATGCGTGTGACATGCATCGGGTTTTCTTTCTGTGCTACAACTTCCATTTCTTTTTCTTTTTGTTTAGTTTTGCAAGAATCTGTGGAGTGACCCTGGTGACGGCAGACAGTACAGAATAATGGTGTTGATTCATATTCAATATGCTGCCAGAAGCTTCTATTGCGTGGCCAATTGATGCGGATCTTATGTGGCAAAGGTTTAGATGCATCAACTTCAATGAACACCCTAGCGAGGCTAGGACGAGATAAATCCGCCGTGGCCTTATCAATCTTTAAGGGGGAACCAATAGCGCCTGAGATAGCGAAGAGAGCATCCTTGGCGTATAGATGATGGGGAAGATTTGGAAGACTGATCCATACCGGAATGATGGAGGACTCCTGGTTCGGAGAGAAGTCAGGCTCCCATTTGAAGATCCACATAGAAGCTCGAGCAATGTACCACGTGTCTTTCGAACGAAGACGTAGGTAATCTGATTCGCACGTAGGGCGAATAAGTATGTGTTTGGAATCAGTAAGACCCGCATTAATGGATCCATCAAACACAAACTCTGCAAGAGCCTTACGGATTTTGTCTATCGATGGGCGATAATGAGAGAACTTCCCTACCAACGCAAAGCGTAGCGGAGAAGCTAGGGCTGTTTCTTCCTCTTCAGAGAATGAGATTGATGGAGCCCCCTTGAACGTTCTTACCGATCGAGGAGGGAGGAGGGGTGCAGATGAGGGTGTCTGACCTCCCACAACCTCTGCGAAAGATCTAGTGGTCATTGAACCGAAGGCCGCACAACAAAGACGGGGACGATGTCGCCACCCAAGTGGTGCGGCGACCCCGAGGGGACACCCGGCACGGCCTCAGGCCACACCGGGGTTTATGGTGGAGGAGGAGGCGCCCTAGGGTTCCCGAGATGATATATATATATATATATATATATATATATATATATATATATATATATATATATATATATATATATATATATATATATATATATAAGTGTATTGTATGTGTATTGTATGGGCCAAGTACTAAGGGAGGACCATTATGCAAGTCAATTTAGGGAAGGGGGTTAAAGTCAAAATCACCATTCAAGTTCTAAATGGCCAGTTGATTGAATCAAATCTAATTCAAAACTTTCCCATGTTCAAACTCGACCACAATATATATATATATATATATATATATATATATATATATATATATATATATATATATATATATATATATATAAGTGTATTGTATGGGCCAAGTACTAAGGGAGGACCATTATGCAAGTCAATTTAGGGAAGGGGTTAAAGTCAAAATCACCATTCAAGTTCTAAATGGCCAGTTGATTGAATCAAATCTAATTCAAAACTTTCCCATGTTCAAACTCGACCACAACCCTGTATTTAAACTACAATTTTCGAATAGGAGATATTTCGACACTTATAGAGCTAATTCCAAATTTGAAGTTAAATTCGATTGCCCTATCTCCTCCCCATAGATCAATCACTATATATATATATATATATATATATATATATATATATATATATATATATATATATATATATATATATATATATATAAGCAGCCGCCCCTTTTCCATCTACAAAACTTAGGAGTTCTTGTTTGCTTTCCATTGCAAGAGAGGTCAAGGAGGAGTCGAGGAGTAAATCGAGCACGGTAACCATCCCAAAAAGGTACACGAGCCTATCTTCTAAACTTGCAATTCTTGTTTAATACATTAGATAATCGACGTTATGTCTAGGAAGAGTTAATGGGTAGAATCTATACTTGAAAGATCCATCTAGATGCAGCCATCAATTGCGGGTGTGTCAAATACATGCGTATCAGAGAAATACCTATAACTATGTATCAGAGTTAATTATATTATTATATGTATGAGTTTTATGGAAGCCAAGTTGGTGTTAGGGACTAAGATGAAGACAGGAAAGTTCCTTGCTGTGTTTCCAATAAGGTTGTAATAATTAAAGAAATACAACGGGAAGGGTAACAATAAGCCTAGTGTAGAGGGTTAACAAAAGCTAGTACAGAAGGATATCCTGTATGAGGTAAGGTTAATATATCAGGCTAGACAGGGAACAAAGGGATTAGGATGCCTGGACATGAAGGTTATGCAGATGAGAATGGTATCGAAAATGAGG